>CAAKHD010005363.1:57734-77714 GCA_901007705.1 Fistularia tabacaria
CGGGCGGAAGGGGACGTGGGGCGCGGGGGGGGGGGGGGGGGGGAGGGGGGTGGGGGGGGGGGGGGGGGGGGGGGGGGGGGGGGGGGGGGGGGGGGGGGGGGGGGAGGAATTTTTTTTTTTTTTTTTTTTGAGGGGGGGGGGGGGGGGGGGAGCGGCGGACGGACGCTCCTCTCTCGGGCGGCAGCGCCAGAATCACATTACGTCGGTCGGCGGCGCGCTTAAATAGGCCACGTCACTCCCGGTGATATCACTCCGCCTTAGCGCCAAACAACACGGCGCGGTCAAGAGGATATATCGCCTTTTTTATTTATTTAATTTTGAGGTTTTAATCGCCCAACGGTTATCGCTTTGGAAATGTCACTCCACACACCGCTGACAAACAACACACACGCGTTTTTATTTTTATTTTAGTTTTATATTTTTTTCACACGGGACGTGTGTGTGTGTGTGTGTGTGTGTGTGGGGGGGGTTATCCGATAGAGACGCGCCTCCATTGATGGGAAGGCGTGTTGGAAATATTAACGTCGCTTTTTGCACAACTTGTATCTGGAATTTAAACACCTGCAAGTGAATTCATGTGCTAAACAAACGCGAGGATCACGTCCAAGCCGGATCTTCTGCAAGGCAGAACTATAGGGCCACCTGCTCCACACCTCACTCCCGGCGTGGACAGTTGGATCATCTAGAAACATCTTCAAATCTGCTGCGAGTCGAGATGCAGCCCAGAGTAATCAGGTGCAAGTGGCGAACAGGTGACAAGAAAACGCCGCAATTACGGCACTCGGAGGTGAATGAACAAGGAAAACACACACTTGCACACACACTCTTGCACACACACACACACACAAAGAAACAAGTCGTAAAGTACTTCCGGACCGTGAAGTTCGGTTTTTGAGGTCGGACAGATTGGTAGCAATTAACTGCAGGAAGGAAGCAATTACGTGAATCAGATGGGTATCATAATAGTAAGTCCCAGCTCTAGTTCGCCGGGGCGGACGGCGATAGGACGGCCTTGTAGCGCCCCCTGCCGGCCGGAAGCTGCAGCATCCAAAGGTGGTGGTGGTGGTGGTGGTGGTGGTGGTGGTGGTGGAAGGGGGGGGGCAGCAGCTGCAGGGGTCAGAGCGCTGAAGGTCAACAGGAGCCCTGATGGTGAGCGGGTGAATCCGGAGAGGTCGGTGGGGTGACGCTGCACGGCAAGAATCCCCCCCCCCCAAAAAAAAAATTCCCATTTTTGAATAAGTGGAAAAAAAAGATGAGATGTGTCCGGTCTATTAATAGTCATGTTGGAAATAAAGAACTAATTAAATACAGGACATTCAAATGATTGCTCTTCTTTTTTTTTTTTTCCTTCTTTTCCTTTGGGTTTTTCCCTTCAGGCGTCTCCACAGCGAATCCACCTTCTCCATCTAACCCTGTTCTCTGGATCCTCCTCTCTCACACCAGCTACCGTCATATCCTCTCTCTCACTTCGTCCACAAACCTTCTCTCTTGTCTTCATCCAGATCTCCAATTCCAGCATCCGTCTACAAAAATATCCTCCATCCCTCCTCTGTCCATGACCCAACCATCTCTGACCTTCTCTCCAAAACATCTACCATGTCATTCCTGATCCTCTCCATCCTGGTCACTCCCAAAGAGAACCTCCACATCTTCATCTCTGCCACCTCCAGCTCTGCCTCCTGTCTTTTCTCCAAACCATCCATCATCTCTGCTCTCACCACTGTCTCCTCCACCTTTCCTGTCCTTCTGGCTGATGTTCTTCTGTCTCATCGAACCCCTGACACTTTTCTCCACCCATTCCAACCTGCCTGTTTTCACCTTTCTTCACCTCTTTTCCACACTCTCTCCGTTGCTCTGGACTGTTGACCCCGAAGTACCTGAAATCCTCCAACTTCTTGATCTCCACTCCCTGTAGCCTCACCGTTCCACCCGGGTTCCTCTCATTGGCACACATATATTCTGTCTTGCATTTGAATGATTTCCTGCACTCAGCTATTTGCTGCTAAATTAACATGTAGATAAATGCCTTTTTCGGGTTCTTCTTGTCGCCATCATTGGCCGTCACGTCTTCAGGATGTGTTTTCGTCACCGAATGGAAGCAAACCTTGTTTTTTTTCCTTGTCACGTTGCGGCAAACATTGTGACGAAGCGAATCGCCGAGCGCCCGCCAAAGCTAAAAGTGTGAAACCACATTTTGAGCGACACCGAAAAACAAAAAGGGGGTGTAAAAGGAGCGGAAAAAGTAAGAGCTCTCGTGCTGTCGCTTCCTTTCCTTAAAAGCGGAACAAAAGACAAATCCCACTTTGTCTCACTTTATCTCCCGTCCTTCCGTCCAGAGGCAGCGCGCGAAAGGACAAACGTGACATTTCCGGAAAGTCCGCCGATCGATTCATTAGCCGCCGAGAATTTGATTTGACTCCGCTGGCAAGCGGTTAACTGCCGAGGGATCCAGCGGCTGTCGTGTCGCTAAATCACCCTGACGCTCGTCGCCGGTGCTGCGAGGACGAGTGCCGTCCATCGAGGAGGATTTATTCCCGCCTCGGCGTTGCAGTTCATCACCGCCAACAGCGAGAGGCCGGGATGTTATTTCATGTTAAACCCGCTGGAGGACGCCGGCGTCTCAGGGGCAATCGGAGGGTTGGCGATTCGATCCCCGGCTCTTCCCGTCTGCACGTTGAAGCATCCCCCCCCCCCCGTGGTCTGGCTAGCGCAGGGGTCGGCAACCTTTTTTGTCTGAGAGAGCCATGAAAGCTACATATATCAAAATATATTTCTGCGAGAGCCAGATCATATTTTTTTAACACTGAAAACAACGAAGTGTGTGAATTTTCAAGTCAGACCAACAATATTAAAGTACAATAAATATCTTAGTTCATTCTTTTGAATTATGTTTTTATACTGGAGTTGACTGATAATGAATTAGATACTTCTTACCATTAATGCGACTTCCGGTGCCTCGTGGTTTTGCTGATGGTTTTGTGGTCCGGTCGGTCCGTGGTGAGGCGAAGCTTCATTCATTCATCTGTAAACATCTTTCCGTTCCTCACTATGGCTAAAGAACCAGCAAAGTTAGCTGAATTCCGGTCACCTTGTCGGGTCCAAACCCGGAGTTGCTGCTGACTGGCTTGCACTCTGCATGCTAGCTCTTGGCACGGCGTGTCTCCAAGTGTCGCTTTGTATTCGACCGAAACATCGATGAAATTTTATCCTATTCGACCCACCGCAGAACCTGCTCTCTCTACAAAAGGCGAATTCCTCCGTCCATTCCTGTTTAAAGTTACCGTACTCGTCATCCTTTCTTTTTTTCTCCATCCTCACAGTCAGCAGGATTTGCTCTGCATAAATTAGCTAGCTGACTATTTCTTGACCTCACAACAACTCGTGCAGGCAGCCGCATTATCCAATAAGAATAAGAGTTTTGAAGCCGGACCCTCCCGTACTCCGAATTACAGATGGGATATAATATGTATCCTATAAAATAAAGAAATGGATCTAAGCGGACTTATTTATGACTTATCATGTTAAGAAATGTCAGCTAAGACATATTTGCGAGCCGGATGCAGTCATCAAAAGAGCCAAATAAGCGAGCCATAGGTTCCCGACCCCTGGGTTAGCGCCTCGCACAGCTGCTCCGCCGCCGCCGTCGGTGTGTGAATGAGCGAACGTAACCCGGCGTAAAGACCCTTGAAACCAGAAGGTGTGAAAGTGCCGTGTACAAGCCTAAAGTCTCGTTTCAACTTAAAGCGAAGGTGTCAAACTCTGGCCCGCGGGCCAATATTGGTTTAATATTGGTTATTAATACTGATCACTATCAGAGCAGCCCCGCCGCTATTCTAGCCTACAGTGCATGGACCGCTAAAACTACAAATCCCTGAATGCCCTGCTGGTGTTTTTGCACGGGAATCACAACAAGACCAATAAACACCCTGTCCTCTGTTGACAGCAGTCATAGCGACCTCCTGCTAACATCGGCACCCTGCTAACCCTCCGAAAAATGGCGAAAAAGAAAGGCAGAAAACGGTTATTTTATTTTATACATTTATTATTAGCCTGTGGAAAAAGGTTGCAGTTGAAATTGAATTCAGAAAGCTGCAAATAAACAGAGGCATTCCGTTTTTATTGAATTTTTATTTAAGAAATAAATGCCATGGATGTGTTTTTTAATTTCTCGTCGTGGCAACTGGACTTGAATTTCTTCTCATGAAAACGTTTCAAAGAGGCTTTTTCAGTTCTTCTGACCTGTGGGGAGTTTCTGAACAGAGAAGAGTCTTCAAGAGAAGAAAATTAGCAGAGAAATCCATCTCCAGTTGCCACAACAAGAATTCACCGTGACCTGAATGACGGACAACCTCCAACGACGTGCTTTTCAATTTGAATTTTGATTTTGCATGCGTGCAAAATGAAGTCATATCTTATATAGTATTGAGTTTTGCTTGTTCCATATTTAGTTTTTAAGCCAAACTTGTTTGGCTCCATATGAAAAGGTTCATTGTTATATCTGGAGGAAGATTTTTTCCTGCAATAAATATCAATGTTGGCCCGCGACTTTGTCCCAGTTTTGAATTTTTGGCCGTCTGTGTCTTTGAGTTTGACATCCCTGATTTAAAGGACGCCGGTTTGGAAAAAGGAAAAGTTAAAAATCCTGCTTTCAGCAGCAGGTCTTTCTTCACAGCTGTCAGAACAAACCAAACCCAACCAAAATGCAAGAGTCTCTGTCAGGGATCACATGCAGGCAGCCGTCGTACAATAACTCTCCATCGACGCCGTCAATTATTAATGACGCAATTAGCTCTTGGGCCGTTCAACAGATCTGACAAGCACTCTTTTTTTTTTTTTTTTCGCTTGGGTGGCAAACTCGCCATTGATTTTGTGCCTCGTCGTCCGGCGTCTAAATCGTTTGGGAAGGACGGTGTCCGCAGGTGTGTTAGTGTAAGTGAATCCCTTCAGTTACTGTTGGGAGAGCGGTCGCTGTGCACTGATGGGTGATCTGGTGCTCCTACAACATTGTAATTGATGTCTGGCCCGGGGGATATGACGTCCTAGCTACTATGGCAGATTGTGTGTGGGTGTGTGTGTCTGTGTGTGTGTGTGAGCTGATAACGCTCAGAAAAAAAAAAGAAAAAAGAAAGGGGGCCAGAGTGCGTGCAATTTAAATAAAGGCAGAGGAAGATGGACATGTGGTCAGAAATGAGAGAAGTTTTAGAAAAGCAGCCGCTGAGTCAAACGGAAAGACCACAGCGGGTCAGTCAGGAGGCCCTGTGACGTATTTAACGCTGAATTCAGGGCTGGATAAAAATATCTGCGAACGATACCGCAGAGGAATAAGATACTTTCGCACACATCCTAATTAAGCGCAACAAAATAAAAACAAAAACAAACATTCAGTATCAGAAACAGCTCAAATTATCCACCTCATCACGGCTCCAATGATCATTTCTGAAACAATCTAACTGAGATTAATACTTACAGGTCATTGTGAGAAATTGACTTGTTTTAAGTGATGTTGAAATAATGTGAAAAAAACAATATTTTGTCAAACCTGTGACAGCAACTATTCTGATTGCATACTGGTACGGCATGACGGACATCTTAATCCATTTTATCCAATTATTAATCATTGTTCATGGATAATTTCAGTTTTTTTGGGGTGACTTTTTTTATTATTTTCTATGAGTTTGATGATTCCAGGCCACCGTGTCAGCCGTTTCGGAAGAGACTGACCACTAGATGGCAGCAAAGTTCTAAAAGCCAGGCAGCGCCCCCAACAACCTGGTTGGCTGGACTTATTATGTTTACTATGTGAACATTTAAAAAGTCCCAAAAATCGGGAAAAACTGTGGCACATGTTAAAATGCTTACACAAATGGATCGAGACGGGGATGAATGAGTTGGAGACACATCTGCGAAATCAGAGGCTTTATTTCCCTGCGTGACTCAGGGAAAAACAGACGCGCGCGTTCATCACAATCAGGGCTCACTTCTGCAATTTTTATGCTCGCAGGTCTTTCCAAACAAACCGTTCAAAGACTTCATCTCATACGACATTAGGTTCACTCCGCGCTGGGACAAGAAGAAATATTTCCTACATCTGGGGCCTTCACAGACTTCGCTTTTCTTTCAAATTAGTTACAACTTAATAGAACCGCTGGAGAATTGCCCGCTGGTCTGTCCTATCTGTAGTCACAAGGTGGGAATTAGGTTCAATTACATGGTTGCTTTTGAGGGCATGCCCCCAGAAAACAGCTGCTTAACACATAAAACGACCAACAAACGGGCAGGAGAAAAATAAATAAGGAAAATAAAAGTTGAAATTTTGACGAGTGTTTTGAAGGCTTTACCAAATGAAGCATTTTCTATTTTGCCTCCATGCAATGCGTTCATGTGTCTTTATATAAAATGACTTAAAAAGTTCCAATTTGGCGACATCGCCTTTGCCTTCAGCGACGGAAATGGCCTTCATTCGCATCCGATGTGAGTAATAACAATAAAGAGAGATGATTCATGAACTTGTCAGCTCGGCTATGACGGTTTATAAGATTCCTCAAGTCAAACCAGAAAGCTGTTTATTGGTCTGTTGATGTGAAGTAACATCCCGCAGCCTTTAACAGCATAGGGAAGAAAGACCGTGCACAGTTCATGCACAACCAATGCAACGACTGTTAGAATGGGTAACGTAGCGGTTTCAGCTAACTCGCACAAACACGTAGGATCATCTCTCTGCGCTTCGCTTTCCACCGAACCGGCTGCCCGCTCGGCATCGAGCTCCGGTTTGGACGCGACACCTTCATGCTGTCTAGCTAACATGTGTTCTTCATTTTGTGTGCGTACTGATTGAAAGTTTCTTGCCGGCAGGAAAACACAGCAAAGTCTTTTTGAAACTCGTGTGACCGATGACACGGTTCGATTCTTCTTTTTAATGAATTATATCGCGGAAGGGGTATTTAACTCCTGTGAGAATGGGTACGAGGTCCTCATTAAACATCTGACATTACTTACTGGAGCAGAAGAAAGGCACGTCTGGTTGTAAAAGTGTCAGTCGGTAAAGTTATTGCAGGACACTCCCCGCGGCATTGGCTGCGCGCGGTCAATATGGACGGCGTTTGCATGTCTGCAGGAACGCAGTGTGAGCAAAGAAATGGAGCGTTCGACGCAAGGCTTCTTTTCTTTCCCAGAGTCTCATCGCAGCCGGGAAGCTGTTGCGACTGACACGAACAACGGAAATGAGGCTCACATTTACTTTACAGGGAAGGGGAGCTCGGAGAGGAACGATAGCCGCGATTTCAGAGGAATCCACGTGGAGGTGGAACAGTGTTTCCTTGCTGTGCGCAGCAAATGGTCAAGTAATTCAATTGGATCATTTGGGGCCGGAACTAGTTTGGAAAACACCGGCTTGATTTGATTAGACTTCTATCAATTAGATAAAAATTCGACTGCGATTTGGCCGAGAAGGACAACTTTATTTATCCCTCAGCTGTGACTTGGTAGGTGCATTCGGTTCACCGATTTGATTAACCATTAACAGGAGAGGGTTCCAGCGGCCATGCTTGTGTGCGAGGACAAAAGCCAGTTGTTTTTAGACGGATTTCAACCGTTAAAAGAAAATGTTCCTTCCCCCTCAAATTTGATACGTGGCGTGGATTTACGTCAAATGTTACGAAAATAAAATGCAGCCAAAGCATTTTATCGCTTTTCCACTCCACCGAAGGGCCTGCATGTCAAAGCGATATTATTTTATCAGTTCAGTTGAATGGGATTTGATTTATTCCTTGCATGTTGACAACCGTTCCAAACAAATGATGTTTTCAATCGAGAAAATATTAATGACATATTGAAGAAAAAAAAAAAGAGTTGCGTTCAGCCGATAGAAACATCATCCTTCCAAAGGAAACGCCGATTGCAGGGATAAAATGATTATGTCGTGCAGAAGTGTCTTGTTTTCGGAGCCCCCTTGTAATTTGTGACCTCTATACAGACAAGCCGTTGCAACAGAACATCTTCATGTTGATGCAGCGTGGACATCCCAGTTTTAGCCATGCCCAGGGGGCGGCTGGGACTCTGTCGGCGTCCCTGCGATCAGAAGGTTAGCGGTTCTCCTGTCGCCGTGCCGAAGTGTCCTCGGGCAAACACGCGGAACCCACAGGTTGCTCCCGGCGGCCTGGTTAGGGCTCGCATGGCAGCGACCCTGAAAGGGACGTCTTCGTGCACATCCCAAAGAAATACACGCCAAGCAGGCGAGTTTAGCCCATCGTTTGTAATATTTTTGCACATTCATAGATAAAAAGCAATGTTCATTTCAGGATGGAGCTTCTTTTTCTCCACGTTACAATCACGGATGGTCACTGTTTCTCCGTAATGTCGGTCGCCACAATCAAGCACGCTCACAGTTGTGAACGTGCGGCGGCAGAATGGGGAGCACGCGCTTAGCGCTCACGCTCGTTCTTCTTTCAGAGACAACAACTACCTCACATTGCACATTACTTTACTGTTAACTTGAATGCACAACGCGCATTATCTTGCTAACGCATATTTATTTTTTGTACATTGTGCTTATTTTATCTATTCATTTTATCTTGTTTTGCCGCCGATGAAACAAATTCCGACCGATTCTCAACCGAGTAGAGCGACACCGAGAAGATCCTCGGGTCCTTGAATCCCATCCTTGCTGCGGTTAACACTGAATTTCCTCACGGCAAGGCAATAAAGGCATCTGTTATCCTATCTTATTTCATCTTATGTTATTATATCGTCGCAGCAAAATACTCCTTCACCTCAATTGTATGAAGGATTTTGCAGGTCAGTTTTTTGCACTCGTGTTGACATTTTTTAAATATTTCTATATATTTTTTTAGTACTTTTGCATGCTACTTTTTTAACTTGACATTTGTACAACTGAACTATCTCTGCAGCCCTGTCCACTTTCTGCTGTGTGAATTGAAATCCCCCCGTTGTTGGACGATTAAACACGCGCTATTATTATCTTATCTTCTCTTACTTCTTCTTATTATTTTTTCTAATCTTAGAATTTTGTTTCAGCTTCTATTTATCCTTTTTTTTTTTTTTTCAGAAAACACACACACACACACGCACACAGTAAAGACCAAATTAAATGTTTCTGATGATGAGTGACTGGACAGAGTTTGCAAAGAGGAATTTTTCATTTACTTATGCACAGATGCCGTTGTATTTAGATTTGTAAATCTACATATTTCAAATATAACATTATGAGCGTTTTCTTTGAAAACTCTTAGAATTTTGTTTCAGCTTCTATTTATTCTTTTTTTTTCAGAAAACACACACACACACGCACACAGTAAAGACCAAATTAAATGTTTCTGATGATGAGTGACTGGACAGAGTTTGCAAAGAGGAATTTTTCATTTACTTATGCACGGATGCCGTTGTATTTAGATTTGTAAATCTACATATTTCAATTTCAAATACGACATTATGAGCGTTTTCTTTGAAAAACCTCCGTCCATCCTTTTGGAATGTCATGGCCTTGCTAAATGTATGATATAATATTGAGCGTGGCTCGAGGGGTTAAGAACCGAATATTCCTGGTTCGATTCCCGCGCCCTTGCTAGTCTGTCTGAGTGTTTTTTGGCAAGACACTGAACCCCCGACTGCTCCATCTAAGTGGTTTCCTTTCTCTCACGGTTCATCAGTGACAGGTTAAATGCAGCTGTTGTGCTGGATGTGACGACGAAGGGCTACATCGCTATTCTTTTAAGTATATTATTTTAATGCTATCTTACCATGTGGTGCAGTGCGGGGGCATTTGTGAGGCCCGACCGAACACTCCCACCCTGCGCAGAGGACAAGCTGCGATGTAGAAGATCCAGACTCTGGAGAGTCCTACGCCGAACTAACACCTTACGATTTTCCAGTCGCAGACTTAAAACCGCAGGTCAGAAGGAAATGGTAGGGGCGTCTTACTGGTGTGCGTTAAGTGTGAGCTGGTAGTCTTCCAGTCTTAGCTCAGTCTTTGCCTAGTCTTGGGACAATTTCAAATGGGCTTGAAGTTATCGCACGTTTTTTTGACTGAATCAACAATTAAAAGATGAACTCTAACAAAACCGGAGAATCTAGTTTTAGTTTTCCACGAGTCTTTTCAAAATCATTGCAGAGTCTTTACACGCAAGATCCGCAGTCTTTAGTCAAGGCTGAAGTCTTTTCAAATGAAAACCTAAATATTGAGCATCCAGAAAGAGGAGAACAGCTCTCCAAAGTATCACGATTGAGCAAAGAAGGAAAAGCGATAAGAACGCATTTTATTTAAGGCGCCTTATTGATGTTGGAGTTACTTCACTTTATTTTTTTATCTAACTTTATTTTACATATGAATTTTCATTCTACATATCTATAGATGTTCTAGGTTGCTATGCTACCCCTTGAACCTCTGGGACAGAGAAACTGTCTCTGATACTGATTATTGGAGTGAAATAGCAGAGGCTCCGCAAATACCCGGTCAAAACATTGCATGGTTGCAAAAAAAAACAACAAAAAACTGAGAGACTCTAATTGTAGTTTTCCAAGAGTCTTTTTAAAATCTTTGTAAAGTCTTTTGATGTGAACCCACAGTCTTTGGTCTCAGGGTAGTCAGATAAAGCTAAGACTTAAGATAGTCTTAAGATGTGAGCTGGTGTGAGTTGATATTTTTCCACGAGTCTTTTTAAAATCTTTTCAAAGTCTTTAAATGTAAGATCCATGGTTTTGAGTCTAAGTCTCCACCAAGACTGGGCTGAGACTTAAAACTCTAAAAAACAGTCTTTAGGTGTCAGCTGGGGAGAGATGATAGTTTTCCACCATCAACCTTTTTTCAAAGTCTTAGTCAAGTTCAAAACTTGTGCGCTCGGCACGAATGTGTGTGTTTGGTGAGTGTGTGTGTGTGTGTGTAGTGTGTAGTGTGCGTGTATATGGTGTGTGTGTGTATGTGGTGTGTGGTGCGTGTGTGTGTGTATGGTGTGTGTATATGGTGTTTGTAGTGTGTGTGTGTATATGGTGTGTGTGTCAATATGGTGTGTGGTGTGTGTGTGTGTATATGGTGTGTGTGTAGTATGTTTTTTATATGGTGTGTATATGGTATATGGTGTGTAGTGCGTGTGTGTGTATATGGTATGTGTGTGTGTGTATATGGTGTGTGTGTGTACATGGTGTGTGGTGCGTGTGTGTGTATATGTTGTGTGTAGTGTGTGTATGGTGTGTGTGTAGTGTGTGTGTGTATATGGTGTGTGGTGCGTGTGTGTGTATATGGTGTGTGTATTGTGTGTATGGTGTGTGTGAAGTGTGTGTGTATATGGTGTATGGTGCGTGTGTGTGTGTATATGGTGTATGTATTGTGTGTATGGTGTGTGTAGTATGTTTTTATATGGTGTGTATATGGTATGTGGTGTGTAGTGTGTGTGTGTGTGTATGGTGTGTGGTGCTTGTGTGTGTGTATACGGTGTGTGTATTGTGTGTATGGTGTGTGTGTAGTGTGTGTGTATATGGTGTGTGTGTCAATATGGTGTGTGGTGTGTCTGTGTGTGAATGGTGTGTGTGTAGTATGTTTTTTATATGGTGTGTATATGGTATATGGTGTGTGGTGCGTGTGTGTAGTGTGTGTGTATATGATGTGTGTGTGTGTGTGTGTGTGTGTGTGTGTGTGAGAGAGAACAGACGGGTCCAGGTGGGTTGCTGACGTCACGGTGACACCGGGGCACCGCTAGGCCCACGTGCGGGTGTGGGGAGAAAAAAAAGACACCCTCCTCCATCGCAACCGCAACCGGACGCCGCCGCCGCCCACGGAACCGGGTTCCCCCACGCTCCTCCCCGGCGTGTGCGTCTGCGTGGGCGCCGCTTGAATCTGGCGCGGTCCCGGTGCCACCTTGCCTCTCCCCCCACCCCCTCGATGATGATTTGCGGGGGGAAGATGCGCCCGGGCGGATATTTCCGCTGACCTTCGCCGGAGCACAGTGACGCGCCGCCGCCGCCGCCACGGGAGCGCCTCGGCTCCTGCCGCCGCCCCACTTCGCCTCCTCTCACGGCGGACAACACAGGTGCTTTCGTCGCGCTGTCTCCCCCACCATATTTTGGCCATTTTGATTTGTTTCTCCTCCATCCTGACCGAGGCAGATGCCCCTCGCTCTGTCAGCCCGGCTTCGACTATGGTGGAGTTTCCATCTCTCAGCCCTTACTGGCCTCTCCTCCGCTTTCTGGTGCCTCTGGCTATCACCAATATTGCCATCGACCTCGGGGAGCAGGTAAGATTTCCGTTCGGTTTCATCGGAGCCGTCGTGTTTATTCGTTTTTACTATTTCTGTTTTTAATCTTATTTTATTTGTTATTATGGCGTCGGGGTTTGGGAAAATAAAGCCGCGCAGTGCGGGCTGCGTTTGCTAGCAGCCCCGGCTAACGGCTGGAACCGTTAATATCTCGCGTCCGGGGGCGTCACGGCTTCGGCGTCGTAAGCCGCGGCTGGCTGCCTCCCTCCTCCGCCGCCGCCGCCGCCGCCACCACCACCAACACCACCACCCCGGTTCTTTCATAAAAGACGAAGAAAATAAATTCATCTAGAAAAGATAATGTTGAAAACTGATGACAAGGGGTATTTTTTTAAAATTATTTTTAGCCCCTGGAGAGAGAGAGAGAGCGAGAGCGAGAGAGATAGAGCGAAAGGGGGGGAAAGGTAGGGTTGTGTTTTTGCTAGCGCTAGCTTAGCACGTCGGCGGTGGAAGTCGGGGCTTTACGGTTGTTCCACGAGAGGAGGGGCGGATGCGAACGGGGAGCCCCGCTGGCTGACAGCCCCGGTCCCTCTGAGAGGATGTCCGCACCGTCTCCCCGTTTCCTCCGCCGCCTGAAAAACGCTGGACTTCCGAGCGATGGAGCGGATCTTTTCCAGAATACCCCCCCCCCCCTTCACCTCCTTCTCCTCCTCCTCCTCCTCCTCCTCCTTCGCTCAGCTGGGAGGTTTGGCCGGGCCCTCCAGCCCCTCCACCCCCGGGGAGCTGATGGTGTGAGAAGGGAAAACACCGGGGGCTTTGAGATGTTAGGATTAAGCTTATGTAATGGCTGTGTTCGCTTCGTATAAATAGCACGCAACGGAAAGGGGCAGCTGGAGTCCTGAAGGTGGAACTTCATGGAATTTGATGCCGTGTGGAGCGAATGTGGGCGTTTCCTGTTCAGTCATCACACCAGCCAAAAGTCCAATGTCACTGCAAAGCTATAAAGTGCATGCAGGTCTTCATACCTGAAAGAACAATCCTCCCCAAAACACCTTCAACCCCCTGATAGGAACAGACTACGTCCACCCTCTGAGAGATCGCTTTTGAAATCTCAAAAAGGAGTGAAAATCCTCTCCATCCTCTACCTGAAGTCGCCGTGCAAAGAACTCACCCTTGAACGCCCCGCTCACACTTTTATACATATTCATAAACATGACTGTGGTATTTTTAGCATTGCAAAGGAGGTTGTGAGGGAAAAAAAAACAGCATTCCAGCGCGCTTTAAGGGATGAAATAACATCAAAATGGGAGAAAAAAATGCTAATTCGGACGTGAAAAAGAGGGGCGTGAAAATAGGATGTCTAGTCAAAGGAAGAAAAGAAGACGACAAAGAAAAGACCAAAAAACCAAAGCAAAAAAAAAGGTAGTCTCATAAGTAGCGGTTGCCAAAACAACCACCCAACCCCCTTTTCCTCCCCGGAGACAGGGAGATTCAGAGCAGCAGGCCTGAAAAAATAAAATCCACAGACATTGCTATGAGCAGTTTAGAAATCCATCCATCCATCCATCCATCCCTCTCTCTCTCTCTCTCTCTCTCTCTCTCTCTCTATCTATCTATCTATCTATCTATCTATCTATCTATCTATCTATCTATCTATCTATCTATCCATCTGTCTATCCATCTGTCTATCTGTCTATCTCTCTGTAATAAAGGTTTTCAAGATGACGAGCAGAAAGAAACTAGAGTAACAATTCCACAGCCAGGGGCTCCCACCCCACCCCTGCTCCCGTTTCTCCCAGTAAACAGGGACTGTAACAGCGGCATTGTCCACAGCAATACAAAAAAAAATAAATAGACAAAAGAAAGGAAAAGTACCAAGCAGAAGCGCGAACACGGTCGGTTCTAAACATCGGCCCCCTGCAGTTCGGTGTCGGCCTCGGCGTTCTGTGCTGTCCTTGACGTCAGACAAGTATTTAGGAAGGACGCGGGGCTTTGTTTTGAGATTTTACATTTGTTTTATTGCTAAACAGAAGAATATGGGAAGACCTTTGCTGTTCCATAACAAAACAGCGCCTTTATAACTAGGAGTTGTGGCTAGTAAAATGAACTAAATATCCTTAGTTTTCTTTGTGGATTTCAGATGTGTCACCTTGTAAGACCAGTTTCTGAAATCAATAGTTCTCCCACAAAAGAGTTTTCCCATACCATCCCAAAATAGATTTTACATGTTTTATTCTTGTCCTTTATTTATTCATTTTACAACTCCGGCAAATTCAAGATTCATTGCATTCCTCCTGTCAAGCCATTTTGTTCGTAAAGTGGGTCCCGTTGATTACGTCGTACCGCAAAATCTACTGCAACCATCATGGGAATTCTCCTAGAGTCTTTTCCCTTTGTCATGATTACAACAAACATCCCATTTGGCTCTGCAGTTGAAGGGTTTAGTCTCCGTTAAAACCACAAGTATGATAAGGATATAACTCCAAGTGAAGGATACAATGCATCTGGCTGTTTAAAGTTTCTTGCATGATGATTCAGGGGGCATCCAGTTCCCTCACTGAAATATGTTTATAGAGGGAAAAATGAATTTACACAAAGAAATAAACAACAGAGCGGACGGGAAATATTCAGCATACAATAACCGTTCGAAGGCCATCAGCGCATTACTATGGTTACGGTTACTACTTTTTGATTCCCTGGCTGTGCCTTTCGCTAAGTGTATTGTGTTCAGTAAGCCAAGGTTGATAGGGAGGGAGTATTATTTTATATTGTCATAACGCTCTTGAGATATGCCTGGCTGATTACCCAGATCCAGGTGGTGGCTTATAAATCAGTCTTTAGTGTGCGTCAGGGCCTGCTATGATTGGGTTTAGGGCAGTGTTTGTCGTTTCCTGGTCAGCAAAGGGATTACTCTGCCCAGATCCATCTTTCCAAGTTGTCTTGTAATACCATTAAGCAACATTTTTTTAGTTTAGGAATAAAAAGTTTATCTCGTTTGTCAGGAATTTCGTAAACTAAATACATAATTCTTTTAGTTTTCCAGTGAATGGGAAGTTGGATTTTGAAATATCCCTCAGTTCAGTGGCATGGCCATCCCCTGTTTGTGGGTTGACCTAATAATCAATGACTCTGTTAAACCTTGATAATAAGTTAGTGGCAATTTTCAGGGATGCGTCCGGAGGGATTGTGATTTACCGTTCACATGAAAGGAAATATGGCTTGTCACCCACTTTTACACGCGAGACCACATTGTGCGACATTATTGCACTGGCCAATGGCTCAGTTCTCATGGCAAACAGTGAAGGGGGAAATTGGGCAAGCCTTCCTGTTTCTGCATGAGATAAGGAGCCAGTAACTCTGGTTTCAGATGTAAGATACAGTTCGAGGAAAATCCTCATTAGTTTAGACAGATTTAGTTGTGATTTGTGCCATGTGGAGACGGTGAGTACTTTCTCAATGTATAATGACACAGCTGTGATCATGAATCCTGTACAGTATATTTGATTGAGAAATGTCAGACTTCTTAGGAGTTCTGAATGCGCCCGGTGTTGTTTATTGCTTTTTTTAAGATGTATGGCTGCAGTTTGAAGTCATGTCTTATATTCAGAGGACAGAAGTGAGACTGGACTCACGCGCTATTTTAATGTTTCAATAAAACTTGAGAAACTGCTTCAGGATCTGAGAAAAACTGATTGGATTGTTGCTACGGTTGATATCGAGTTAAGAATGCAAATTTGGTCTTTTTTGTTCTCAGAGAAGACGAATCAGCAAGTCCTCTAACAACACATCATTCATCATTACAAATTGGACGATATATGAGATATGGTTTTAATATTTTAATTTTTAAAGTTGAACTTCTCAATAATTCATGAAATACCATCGTACCGTTCAACTATTAGACTCGAGGTATCCAGTTCATCCTGACTATTGCTTTGCATAGGGTTTTCAAACATTAAGGATCCAACAAGTCATCCTTTAAGGCCTTTTTAAAATCTAGACATCTCTTTTTTTTTTTTTTGTCTGAGCTCAGATCCATTTCACCCTCAGAAATGAGAAGACGGGTTTAACTTTGGTTGATCGAACTCTGCACACACATCTCCCAGCACAGTGGGCGCTGAGACCAAACACAAAACACATTTGGACCGTGAAAGATTCAGTGAACTCATGAACATGTTTAACACAACCTCGTTCAAGAGCTATTCCCCTAATTCCTCTTCCCCCGTAATGTCTGTCCCAGGCCCTCAACAGGGGCATAGCCACAGTCAAAAAGGATGCGGTGGAAATGCTGGCCAGCTATGGCCTGGCCTACTCCCTGATGAAGTTCTTCACCGGACCCATGAGCGACTTCAAGAATGTCGGCTTGGTGTTTGTCAACAGTAAAAGGGACCGGAGGAAGGCCGTGTTCTGCATGCTGGCTGCTGGTATCATTGCATTCGTCCTGCACATCTTGATAGGTGTGTTGTCCAGGTTGCGAGCACATGACGAGATCTGTATTAAAGCAAATGAAGCTATGGTGTCAGTGGTCATGGTGACGAGGTATATTCTCTGTCTTCTGTTTCTATAGCTTACACAGATTTAGGATATTACATCATTAATAAGCTCCACCATGTGGACGACTCTGTGGGGTCCAAGACAAGAAAAGCGTTCTTATACCTGGCTGCTTTCCCCTTACTGGATGCAATGGTGAGTATGTAGGCCGTGCGGGATCATTCTGCCCGAGAAGTCAAGCTTTGCCGTTGAGGAGGTGAATCTGAACACACCCCGGCCAGGAAAAGCTACCATTCAGTTCTCTTGAGTGGGTGCCCCGCAAGTTAATCTCAAGCTTTTGAGCCGTCCAGTTATCCTTGAGGAAATTGCCAAAGTCGAGGTTTTCCTTCGGGCGATCCCGTCGTAAGCTGTCCAAACATTGTTCCGTTCGCAGGCGTGGATTCACGCAGGGATACTTCTCAAGCACAAATACAGCGTGATCGTCGGCTCGGCCTCCATCTCTGACGTTGTAGCCCAGGTAACGTGACTAAGTTAGCGCCATATTTCAGCGTTATCGCTGCGGATCTCAGGTGTGAGCACCGTTTGACGATCTGCGTGAGCTAATGATCTCCTTTCCCCGGCAGATTGTGTTCGTGGCCATTCTTCTCCACAGTAATCTCGAGTGTGTGGAGCCGTTGCTCATCCCGATCCTTTCACTGTATATGGGGGCCTTGGTCCGCTTCAGCATCGTGGGTCTGGGTTACTACTGTAATATTCACGACAACATCCCAGACTCCAGCGGACTCGATGTCGGAGTAAGTTCGGCCTTTTTCCAGCCTCTTTCGAAAGTTGTCTTCCTGGCAAAACAAAGAGGTGTAGATTGCGGACACGTGCCAAGGGTGTCGATATTTGCACGTCCTAAAACACCCGCTGGGTTTTCTATCAAGCATGATACCGATATCGAGACTGATTTCGTGGGTCCCCACAGGGCGATGCGACGATCAAAAAGATGCTGACTTTCTGGTGGCCCCTGGCCCTCATCCTGGCCACTCAGCGCATCAGCCGACCCATCGTCAACCTTTTCGTGTCTCGCGACCTCAAGGGGACCGGCGCAGCAACGAAGGTGGGCTTTTGAATTCCTCCCCTCAGCCCCGCATTGTCTGTTCTTTCTGAATTTTCTTTCTTCTGTGCGTCGGAAGGAGACGGGTTTTACCTACCTCCTGAAGGAACGCGTCACTATTTTCGATATTCAGGCGTCTCCCTTGCTGTAAACTGAGATTTTTTTTTTTGTTTTCTCTCTTTTACATTCGTTTAGTCTCAGGCATAAACATACGAGACGTCCGTGGTGACGTTTCAAGGTTGCTACAACTCCCCACGTGTTTTTGGCCGTCACTACCCCATTTTTATGTTAACGTTATGACATAATTACACACAAATGTAGAATAGAGAGAATGAGGATGTGATAATGTTGTGTATTCCAAAAGTCCAAAGTTACATTACCGATTTACGACATAATATACTCTAAAACCTCGTAACTGCTCTCTTTAGGCCGGGGCCGTCAACCACAAGCTGTATTTATTTTATTATCTAATTGCAGCTGTGTTATAGAAGATCCCACAAACGTAAACGACTCGCTCGCATCCAGAGCATTAATGAAAGACACCCCGCAGCCACGTGAAGCCAGTGGACTAACTTTCCCCTCAAGTTACTGTAGATGATTGCCTCCCTCTGGAGCTTTCTGGCTTACAGAGACCCCCCCCCCCAAACTACTAGAGACAATACAGAGCTGTTTACCAGAACAAACTGGAATTCATTGACAACGCTGGCTGCCAGTGGTTTGGGTGATTCACCATGTCCATGTGGTACTCAGGGCATGATTACAGCCTGTGAAAACACTCCTACCTGTCCCTACTGTGCATGCGTGGAGCCTCATAGTCCCTGCCGTTGTTGTTGGGGACACAAAAACAAGCCAGCGGCCGCCGTCCGGTCGCAAACCTGTGAAAACTCCGCGCTCCGGGGGAAAGTAAGAGACGCGTTGCGTTCCCGTCTCGTGTCGTCCAACACCTGTCTTTCATTTGCCCGTCTCCCGCGGCGGACAAGGTTAACATGGCGGGGTGGGCAGTGACTTACCGCCGTCTCTTTGTCATTCCAGGCGGTGGCTGTGCTCACAGCGACATACCCGGTGGGTCACATGCCCTACGGCTGGTTGACAGAGCTGAGAGCGGTGTACCCCGCCTTTGACAAGGTAAACGCCGCTCCCCGCGGATGGATTTGCCGGAGCCGCGGCGGACGATGGGAGGGGGGTTCGTTCATGCCACTTATGTTGTCCTCTCGCTGACAGAACAATCCCAGCAACACCCTGAACGCCAGCAGCCCGGTCACCAAGTCACACATTAAAAAGTTTACATTCTGCTGCCTGGCTCTGTCCCTCACGGTAAGATGATTTCGATTCAGTCGTATCACTACGCTAATCCTCGGCGGGAGAGGAAGGAGCTCGGGAAAGACGGGGCGTTTACACAAATCCAAAGCTCGGCCGCTGAATCCACATCAGACTTCATTAGAGCCCATGGAGGGGAAGAAAAAAAAAAAACAATCGGTCCGTTCCACGACCGACCCAGGTGGTTTAGTGTTACTGCACGGCTAGTGCACAGTCGACTCTCAAGTCAGGGTTCATCTTTACAAACGAGGCCTCTCTTGAAAAAAAAAAAGACCAAAAAACCTCATCCCGCTCAAGAGCCCCGATTGTGTTGGCGCTGCTGCACGGCACAGTTCGAAGTGATGGAGCACACCAGCCGTTCGCAGCCGGGCTAAAAGTACCTTTCCTGCGCCGTTGTGGTTTCAGGTTGCAGAGCGAGGGAGACACATTAGGTTGGAATTTGCGAAGAGGCTAAGGGGCCTTTTTGTCCCTTCGCAACCCCCCTACTCGAGCTTTAAGAGCTCAGTAAAATAGGTATTCACATAAAACATATCGGCTCACACATTCCTAAAGCCCCTTGCAGGTGTACGTTCTCGCTGGATAATGAGCCGCCTCATTTAGGTGGCCGAGAGTTTTTAGATTTTTGCAAAAATACATATTTAAGAGGTGACAATGGGCCACGGTCTCTTCCGGCTCGGCCGCCCTCCGGCTTAAGAAAGCAATTTTGTGTTCAGCGAAACGCAGCTCCTTTAGTCCGATGAGCCCAAATAACAAAAACAGGAAGTGAGTGGCAAAAAAAAAAAAAAAAAAAAAAACGGGGTTAGGGGGGGGGGGAGGGGAGGGGGAATGGGGGGAGGGGTGGGGGGGTGGGGGGGGGGGGAGGGGGGTGGGGGG
>CAAKHD010005363.1:87497-102399 GCA_901007705.1 Fistularia tabacaria
GGGGGCGGGCGAGACGAGGGGGGGGGTGGGTCGAGGGGGACCCCCCCATTCTTTTTTTTTTTTTATTTATTTTTTTTATTCAGATACTCACGTGTGGTTCCTGAGACCAGCAGAGGCTCCAGCTGATTACTTTGTGACGCTGACAGCTCCTCCGCTCCTCGGTACAGGTCTTCTTCGCTGAGGACAAACAACATAGGGACTGGATGAGAGGTAAAAAGCAGTGAGAGGGTACAATTTTCACTGAAAATGCCGGGGGCTACAGTTTCCTAGCTGGTTGTCGCTGAATGGCTGGAGACCAGAGAATGACGCGTCATATTTCTGCACTACGTTGTTGTTTGCGGCAACTTTAAAATAACGAATCAGTCAAGGAATACGAGATCGTTTCGTTTTGACTTTCAGTCGACGTCATGGAAGATTCAAAATTGACCAACGCAGTCTGAATCATTCTCCCTTTGCAAAGTTCCCTTTTTTTTCATACATAAGTATTGTGACACACTCTGATTCACGGGTGGCGCAGACTGGGGATTCAGATTTTTCGGGGCCATAGAAACGACCTTGGCACACACCTGTCACCGCCGGACTCCTTTCTCGCCATGCGAGGCACCGCAGCTTCAGCCGGGAGGTCAGCAGAGATGCTCCCTGCCAGCTGCGGCTCTTTTCCAACTGATTTCTGAATCTCAGCATTGTTCTCTGACGGATTCTGCCCCGCTGCCAGACTGCTCTTCTCCTCCTCCTCCTCCTCCTCCTCCTCCATCTCATCGTTCTGTATGGATTCGGGAACATCTCCATCTTTGTTCTGCACTTCCTGAGTAATTTCCCCCCCATCCTGTACAGTGCTCTCCGAGGAGGTGACCATATTTGAACTCGGAGTTGGGGATGGAGGGTCAGGTTTTGCATCCCGGCAGGACTTTGGGCTGGAGAAAGCACAAATTTGGTTTGCTGTTTTTACCTTATATAGAATCGCGTGTATACAACACAATACGAGTGTATATTTGGAAAAGCACCGTTGCAGCCAACGCGCCGCCGAAACGGCCGAAGACTAAAATAAGAAAGAATGAAGAACAACAAAACACTTCTATTTTCAGAACAAGCCAGATAGTCATGCTCAAAGTGGAAAAAGCTGTGAAGAACAGACGCCCCCGTGTGGTCAAAGAGTAAACACCGAAAGACCTCCAAAGCACACCGTGCTGTGCACAAAAACCGCCTTGTTTTGATTGAAAAAAAGTCTGAACCCACTGACCTCGGGCCGCCGTCTGGAGCCGTGCTCACTGGCTCGCCGACAGCGTGGGCGGAGCCTCCCGCTTCGCCGCAGTGGTTAATTCCTGCAGATTGTAATCTAGAACAATCAGAGATATCCTGGCTTTTTCCATCTTCTGGATCGGCGCCCTGACACGCCTTCACGCACTCGGACGCCTCTGGCGCCGTGCTGGACGACGAGAAAGGAAAAATCCTGTTATTTCCTACTCATTCGAAAAGACACATGAAAGTGTGTGTGAAGTGGACGGGACCCTGCTTGGGAGTGTGCACGTCAGGATATCAGCATGCGAATCTATCAAAGCTCTATCAGAGTTATAAACAAGAGGGAGTGTTTGTTTATTGCACTTTATCAAAAGAAACTCTGAGCGCTTGTACTTGAAGTTACTTGATCTTCCAACCTTTAAAAATATATATTCTAATATGTCTTGAATAAATGCAATATAGACTACTGAAGTGTCCAGCTGAGTAATTGTCTTGAAAAAACAGTTGTCTAATGTGATAAGGATACAAAACAAAATTAGCCATTTTGGTAAAATTGTTAATAATCACGCTCGAGAGATCATTTGAGGCAGTAAGAGTTGGGGAAGCATTGAAACCTTTACTTTGAGCAACTTCTCACACCAAGTTTGTCTTGTTGCACTGCTGAATCACGATTAAAAAGGTGCAGGAATTTCTGAGGGGGAATAATGAAGGCTTTGTCAACTGAATGAAAACACCCAAGTTTATCTTAACAGTTGCCAAGAAATATTAAGTTGGGGAAGTGAAGATGATAGAAAAAAGAAAAAAAGAAAAATGCCTTTTACATATATTTCCACACTGATAAATCATCATGAAGCTATTTTTAACAACATTCTCGGTGCATTTAATTGCATTATCTATTGAGATTAGAAAAATAGCCCCGGCTGTGCAAATGAGAGTGAATGGTTGTCTGTCTGTATATGTGGCTCTGCGATTGACTGGCGAGGGGTCCAGGGTGAACCCGCCTCCGGCCTGATGGCAGCTGGGATAGGCTCCAGCATCCCCCGCGACCCTCAGTAGGATAAGCGGCAGACAATGGATGGATGGACGGAGTGTGACTCAGTTGTCATTTTCTAAACCAATGAGTGAAGGATCAAACTGATAAGATAGCAGCGGCATCTACCAAACACAGAACACAAAGACTCGGTTTTGTGTGGTCCTGTGACTCACCGGCTCGCCTCCGCGTTGATCTCCTGATGGCGCACGGACAGAGACGGCACGTGGCCGGTGGCCGCGGCGAGCTGGGCATTCAGCTCGAGTAACTCTTTATTGTCCTCGGATTCCACGACAGAGGCAGCGACAAGTGCCGGGCTGTCTCCATCGCCGCAGTGACTTGCGGCCCATGTCGCGTTGTGGCTCTGGGCGCGGGGCGGGGTTTGTGCCTCGGCTGTTTGGGGGACACCATCTGGGATTCTCGGGGCCGAGCTCTGGTCAGCGATCATATTTGCTGTAGGAAAGCCCTCGCATTCTGCGGAGGAACTTTGCTGAAATTCACTTTTTGCCACGGTGGCCGGGGCTTCTATCTCATCTTCAAGTTCATTACAGGCGTTTTCTTCGAGTCTAGCACATTTGTGGGGCAAGAGCATTGATGTGTTTATGGCCTCCCTTTGAAGGGATCCGTTTTCCTGAGTGTTTTTGGTCTCTGACTCTTCCCTCTTCAGACTGCACTTCACCTGCACATCCTCAGTTATTTCTTTCGCCGTAACGCCGGCCTCATCAGTGGGTTTCCTGAGCATCGACACAGATGAACAGCGTCACGAAAAACAACAGCCTCAGTAGGACTTTGAACATCTCAAGTTCTCTACATTTAGGCCCTTTTTGAGGACTGAACTCACATTTCAAGAACCAAATCGTTAAAATAATTACAGGCATGAATCCTGACGTATCTAAATGCAACTCATGAATGGATGACAGAAAACAAGAAAAAAAGTCAGAACCATTCGTGATTTCTCACCTCAGGTCATCGTCCCCTTCAGGACCCCAAGAGCCCACCACAGCTTCACCTGTGGGCACCGTTGCTTTTGAGTCATCTTTCAGTAAGCCACTTACTTCCTCCGCATTGCTACAGGGACTCTCAGTGTGACAGCAGCTGTTCCCCATCTGCTTGCCTCCTCAAGACTGGGAGGTCAGACGAGTGGCGCTGACCTCTGAGCCAAAACAACCACGAGCGACTTGAGGAGTCGCCGAAGACGGGAGACTTCAGGAAGCCATGCCGAAGAGGACTGAGCTACTGCTAAAGCAGGATTTCACACCTGAAGGACAAATAAGCGACATGTTCGAATGAACGACTGATGCCCCTGCACAGAATCAAACCCGACACCGGAACATAAAGCAGTTTTATTTTTAACAGCGGGCATCACTTCAGATATCGAAAAGGAATAAACCCCATCCCCTTACTTTTTTCAAACTTGAGTGAAAACTTAAATGCAACGTACTAAACCGATCTGTCACTACTCAATGGATCAAAAAAAGATTCAAAAGATCCAGAATAATCTTTGGTTGCAGACCTTGTTTACTATTAATCATGGCACGGTGAGCCCTGTTGGAAAATCTCTGCAATAAACGATACACAACAAAGTAATCTGATTTCTAATTCTATTCCACCCCTTAATGGTTATATTTCACATGCATTACAGCCTGTGCACTTTCACACTGGCTGACCGTTACAACATCGAATACCTGGGACACTCCACGCGGTCAACGAGGGGTCAGGATTAGTATTAAGTGGAACGCGTTGTGAATTTATGACATGCTATTAATACTATTTAAGCCATAATCACGATAACAACAGAAACATACAACATAGAACATTTAATGCTAGTAGATAAGTAACCCCAATGTTGATTACATGCCGAGATAGGGAAAGCTGATACACACATGCCGATGTAACGTACTTGACTGATACGAACAGGTCTGTTAGATACGTGAAAACAACAACAGCAGCAGCAAAGTGAACGCCAACAAAAACAACAAATACCTCGTATAACCTTTAATGGAGTCGAACTCCATTCGCTTTCAGGTATGAAGCCCCAGCTGCGGTTTCACTTGTTAGCTAGCAAGCAGGCTTTAGTTAGCTAGTCAGCTAGCTAGCGTCAAACTTAGAACACAAACATGAACCGTCGAGACCGCGCGACACTCGGTGGGAGCGCTTTCGCCGCATAGGGCGTCTCTTACAATTGACCGCAGGATATTCGTCTCATTCAAAACATTTGGATGACGTGTGCTATCTCCCGTATTTTCTGGGGTTACATCTGCGGTTCGCGGAGCCCCTCGCGTTACTGAGAGCGGCGGGGTCGCGGCTCGGTCGCTCTGCGCGCATGACGTCATCGCCGTGTGCGCCCAGCCCGGCGCTGCGTTCAAATGCGCCTCGGACATCCGGCAACTCCGCGGCGCTGTTGACAAAACCGCCGGTGATACGGTGAACATTGAGGAGTTCCAAGACGGTGGGTAATTTTACAATTCTTGAGGTCGGAAACACTAACACTTCGTGGTAAAATAGAAATAATAAAAAAAAAATGCATGAATGCCGTTTGCGGAGGAGAAGGGACATTTTTTATGATTTAGCACAACATGGCTAACCTGGGCTACACTTCTCAGGTGATCATGGGAGGTCACAGGACCATGAGGACAAGGTTAAATTTAAACAACTTGAATGCATGTACTTTAAATCATTTTGAGATTAAAAAGCAGATCCACACAACACTTCAAGACAATGTTTAAGGTGCAATTTTTTTCTCCATATTTCAGTATCACAGGGGCAATAACAAAACAACTACCTCTTTGCTTTTACATGCAATTTTAGCGCTAGCAGTGCAAACTGCTGCCTTGAATCGTTCTGTGATCGATTTTCCCCTTTGCTCTTGTTTTTCTGTTTCTTTGCTCTTATTTATTTGATCTTCATGGCTTGAAACCGGACCTGGTACTAATTTCGTACCACATACTGTAAGGTGTGCTGCTATGACAATAAAAGTTCCTTGAAAAAAATATTCTTTACTTCTCATTATTGAGTGCTAAGAACCAAGGCTGTTGAAACTCTAAAACCAACAATGATCTCACTACAATACTGAGGATCAGCGTTCATACAGCTCTGCAAGGAGCAAGAGGAACATTTTGACAGGGACCTTGAAACTCACATTGTGTTGGTGGGGAAAAAAAACCCCCAATTTGTTTTATTTCTTACAGAACAATGTGTAATACCTTTTAGTAATGTGTTCCCAACATTTTGCAGAGTAATTATAGATTTGGATTTTACCAAATAAAGAAAGAGAAGCTGCCCATGATCTTTGATAGCATCATACTATATGTAACACCTAGAAAGAATGCAGAGCTAATCAGGGAAAATGTCAATTAAAATCAGGTACACATTTATTTTGAAAATGTCTACAAGAGCAAGTCTCAACGCTTTTGCTCGTTGTTCAAGCATTAACATTGTCCCAATTGATTTTCAAATAGATATATTGCCAATAGCAACTGTGTAAATGTGTGTGAGAAAAACAACTGATTAAATATAGGAAATTTTCATTCTTCATCCATTGCGTATAAATGTTATAAACAACAAAATGTGAAAATTATATATCCAAGTCAAAAGAAATTTACATTGAAACCTCTTTGTTCATCAGTTCATGACATCCATCCGGTCGTCTCTTGCTAAAAATGAGCAGACACTACAGTCTCTTAAGCTCCTGTATGTGGACCAACAGCTCCTGGGGCAGCCCGAGCTCGGCTACCAAATTCATGCAGTTCTGGACCATGTCAGAAAATTTGTCCTCAGACCTGGAGGAACAGTCTCTTGGCCCCGAACACGGACTTTGCGACTGGCCGTGAGTGTCGAGGTCCATTTGTTCTCCTCTCTTGCAGCAGTCTGTCCCTTTGCATCCTTCACCACAGCAACCCTGGTCCACCTCCAGATCCTCCATGCTCTCAGAGACGTCGCTTACACTCGGAGACGGATTCTCTACAGCGTTCTTTAGTCTGTCCTTGATTGAGTCTTCATGTTGCGAAACCTTTTGCAGGAGGTCACTCACAGAGGCAGGGACGGGGTTTTCCGGATGCTGGATCTGGCACCAGCACCATATAGCACTGTGGTGAGACACAAAGGGGCAACAGTGTTGGATACAATGATACAGAGAAGTGTCTGGGACAGCCATCTGATGGGCAGAAAGGAAAATAATAGTGCCCACAACAATGAAGAGGCTCATGATGTTTCTGTGCAGCAAAGAGGCTGAAATCTTTGGAGGAGAATTCCACACCTGGTGGTGCTTCATAAACAGTTCAAAATGAATGGAAATGCTGAGCCAAATTACAATTTTGAACTGTATACGGTCAAAAACATTTCTAACCATATATGCAGCCTCATAGAAAGACAAATGAAGAAGTTGATATCATTTTAAGATATTTTAGCAATAATTTCTACAACATAATATTTACATTTTATTTACTTGTCATTATGCGGATCAAATAAAATGATGTTAAAATTTAAAATGTTGGCATCTGCACGAAAGAGCTATGTTGGCTCTGCTCCGACATAAAGCTTGAAGACATAAATGTACGTCTAAAACCCATGTTGATGGGTCAAAGATCACAAACATCAACGGTTCTTTTCTTCGTACATCCCAATAGCGTTTGACCAGTAATTCTATACAGATCTCTTTGAGGTCAGTGGACTCACCTGACATTTCAAATCAGTGAAAGAACAGGTTGAAGTCCAAAGAGAAGATTTATGAATGTATAATGAAAGAGGACATGAACAGAGATGAAGATGTTGAGGCTCTCTTTGCGAGGGACGAGGATGGAGAGGATCAGGAATGAGTCCATCAGAGGGGCAGCACATGTTAGACGTTTTGGAGAGAAGGTCAGAAAAACCGGACTGAGATGGTTGGGTCATGGACAGAGGAGGGTTAGTGAATATATTGGTAGAAGGATGCTGGAATTGGAGATGCCAGGCAGGGGGTCTAGAGCAGGGGTGTCAAACTCATTTTAGCTCAGGGGCCACATGGACGAAAATCCATTCTCAAGTGGGTCGGGCGGGTAAAACCATGACATACTGAGTACTATTAATGTACCTATTGTTCAATTCACACCTGGAACCTGGTATCACTTAGCTTTGCGAGCTAAAAGAAACCAGCAATCCGTCCCGCGGGCCTTGAGTTTGGCACTCCTGGTCTAGAGGAAGAACGGAGAGAAGATTTATGAACGTCGTGAGAGAGGATATGAAGTTAGTTGGTGTGAGAGAAGAGGATCCAGAGAATAGGGATAGATGGAGAAGGTTGATTCAATGTGGCGACCCCTGAAAGGGAAAAAGCCAAAAGGAAAAGAAGAAGAATGAAAGAGGACATGAAATTAGTTGGTGTGAGAGAAGGGGATACAGGGAATGGGGTTAGTTGGAGGAGGGTGATTAGTTGAGGCGACCCCAGAGGGGAAAGGCCAAAAGGAAAAGATTACCGAAGGAACTTGAAACCGTTTAAAACAGAATGTAGTGTGAAGACTACAGATACAAAAAGCATTCGTCCCTCCCGCAATGAGGGACACATAGCGATGACAAAGCAGATTTGAATTTCAATGAGTGAAAGGATGCCAGGTGTGTCAATATGCTGACAAATATCCCAAATTAAAGCATAGTTTGGCACATAAAACTAGCTTTCTGTCACAAGACCGATCCGAGGGTGCACAGCCCGACACTTTCCCCCACCTGATGATCCCTTTGAGGCGGCCCACGGCCACAGTCTGAGCCGCTCCTTCCCTGAACCCAATGTGGAACCCGAGTTGAAGCGAAGCCTCCTCCCCGGCATCGGCGCCGTCCACGTACCCGTCCTACACACCAAAAAATAGGTTAAACACACACCTAATAGCAAAGGCCATCGACATAAGAGGGCTAACACGAAGTTGTGTCGATTCGCTCCGGAAACTTTGTCCGGCTAGCAAAACACAACCGCGGGTAGCGTTAGCATAACATCCCCTTCTCTGTTACCCGGACTCTCTTCCTCATGTTCGACACCCATTCTTTGCTCTGGAGATTCAGCTCGTCGGCGTTTTCGTCGAAAACGTCGTCCCCGCTGCTCGACAAGACCCGTACCCACGACATCGTGGGCGTCCGTGTGGAAATGCGGCCGCCGTCCAGTGGTCACATCCCTTCTGGGAGCTAGCATCAACAGCGCTGGTGCTCTTCTTCGTCGGTGTTCACTCCCCATGTGTGGAATCACAACACTGCCATCGTGTGGACATTTGATGTAGTGCAGCCAGGTTTGCACTTTTTTTCGCTTTGAATTGAAAGAAACGAGGAAATAACTAAAGCTACAGCATCAACAGTGAGAATTTAATTCTATTCGCTAATATTTAGTTTAAAAAAAACAATAATCTGCCACCGATTAGGTCAATTTTCCTGCGCAAATGCTTCAATTGGTTAGTATTGTACCACACTCGAGACTGTAGGGGTGGATTAACTGTTTTAAAATCATCTACTAACTTGATTGTCTTCTTTGGTTTTGTTTCTGAATGGAAACGTGACAAAAAATAGTTATGAATGAAGTTTAAAACGACAGCAAATATGAACCGCTAGGTGGCGTCACCGGTTGCAAGCACTTCAATCAGAACGCAGTCTTACATCACATTCTTATTTTTTCTATTTGTTTGCCCTTTGTTTGTTTTTCAGTGAAAATCCGAGAGTTGCAGATGGTTTTGAATGGTAAAATACGAATCAAGGAAATAAATGCATCAATAAAAAAAGCGAATTTGCAGACAACAGGAGGTGCGTCTTTAACTTTAACTTTAACATTTTGTTATACAATACACATGTTTTGCATCCTTGTGTGTGCACATGTTGTACATATTTAACATTTTGTTACATTCACTTTAACTGCATCGAACTATGTAAAGAATTATTTTCACTGATGATTTAACGGTCTTTCTTGACCCGACCCTTCTTCTCCGTGGTGGAGCTGTGAGGTGGAGAACCTCCATCTCCACTTCCAACCTGCAGGAGGCGCTGCTGCACCGTAAACCTGGAGGACATGCAGAAGTTCTGTCCCACATACAGATGCATAAAGAACAGGATGTATACAACCCATATGTTAAAGCAATCATAAGATAATAGCAAAGATAATTATAATAATAACAAAAAGAACAACGATAGTAATGATAACAATAATAATAATAGCAATTATTATTATAATCATCATGAATGTCATATTATTATTATTATCGCAGCTACGACTATCTTGGTTGTTCATCATGATTATGATTATAACATTTTTGCATTTTATATTTTAGCCTGTTTAGTTGATCTCGTCTATTTTTCTCCCTTTGTTTTGTTTTTGACGATTTGATCTGACCGGAATCAAACAATGAAATGTATAATAATAATGAATACAAGCAATAGTAATAGTTACTCAGCAGTGATGAGGCATGCCCAGTTATCTGGGAGAAAACCTTCTTTTTTCACAGAGGTAATGATGCGTTAGAAAAGTTTGGCAAGTTTCACAGTTTTGTACATGGATTTATTTCTTTTTTTCAGGTTTTCAGGAGATTGAACATACTAAGAAATCAGGCTGTAAAAGATGTATATGCTCCTTTAACAATAAAGACTGGAAGGGCGATATGGGTTTATTAATAGCCAGATCAACTGAATAATGAATCTGAAAGTAAATAAATGAAATGATTGAATGTCACTGGATTGATTAAAGCGATCGGGCCGTCGCCTCGCTTTAATTAAAATAACTCTAATACGTCCGAGATAAGACGGACTTTTTAATGTGACATTACTGATAAACAAGCCGCAGGCGCGCCTCATGCCAGAAACATGCTGTTAAGGTGTCAGAAATTGTGTATCGTGATTTTCCATCAAACGTACACACATACAGATGTTTAATTTAAAGGCCTGGCTGTTCAAATCACTGTCCGGTGCATCTTCACCGCTTCCTGTTTAACTTTTCAAACAGGAAAATATCATCCGTCATGACAAACACATTATTCACTCATCAATAATGCATCTCACCTCGCTCTCCTCGCCGGTGAGTGAAGAGACGGTGGGGGGAAAAAAAAAATCTCCTTGTTTTATTTTCAGATTTTCTCACTCCTCATGTCATGCTTTATAGAAAACACAGGAGAGATAGGAACGGCGGGCAAATTCATTTCACCTTAGCGGAATGCATTTGCAGCCGCCGGACAACAATGGCCTTGAGGATACTCCAAGGCCACGGCGGAGTTGTCTACGTCCTGGAAATGGAGTGGGCCGGAGGCCTCATTCGCGGCGGCCACACCTTCGGTCCCCTCGCTCGGAGAGTCAAAATAACTGGCTCGGGCAATCACCTGACACATTTCCATCCAATTTCCACTGCAGAATGTGTTCATTTTCAGGCTAATGGCATGTCATTTTGCTGGAGCCTTTGGTCAAGAATTAATCCTGGAATCAAAACAGATTTTCCGGGGAGCAATCTTCCATCAAGTATTGATTTTTTTACACTCACAGAGCCTGTACTCCCTAATTTAACCTGACAGCCAGCAGCACAATGGACCGGGAGCACCTTGGCATCTCACAGAGGGAGCTCTCCTCCTCCTCCTCCTCTCCATGACGTGAAAGATAGATTGGGAAGAAAGAAAAGGACTCCCAGATGTATAAAACAAAGAACACTGCTTACAGAAAACACAGAGGTAAAGCCTCCATCCATCTGTTTTACCCCTAATTATGTTTTCCAGCGCGGTACGACCTGGGCAGGTAAGGCTGAGAGGGAAAAGGGGAGAGTGTTCGGGAGCCATCAGCTATCATTATGGGCCTGTTGACATCTTCCTGTCTTTGAGTGATTCTCATCGGTGATTTCCCCCCGGCCATTTTCCGCAGATGCGCGAAGAGGGGTTTTCGAATGCGGACGCGAAAAAAAAAAAAAAAAACAAAACAAACGAAAAAAAAACAAAAACCGTAAAGTGTCCACACGAGCCCTTCGCTAATAAGAAAGCAAAGATGTGTCCGAGCCGTCGGCCCGCGCTCCCCGCGACCCTCGGATATGCAATCATTCTCTCTCGCCGCGTTGTACGTAGAGGTCAGCGGGATGAGGGGATGATCGAGGGCAGGGCCCGCTGTTTTCCGCCGCGCTCTCACAGCCGTGATGACCCCTGTGCGGGAAAACTCTACTTCGCCCGGGGGGGGGTTTGCATGAGTCGCCGGCAAACCGCGAAACAATTCCACTCATCGTCCGCCGCTTCCACTTTTGGGATGATGTGAGCTCTCTCATGATGCGGACGGTCGCCCCCCTACCCCGGGCTCCGCGCTCGAGGTCCCTCTCAACTCTGTCGCCAGGTTCCTGCGAAGAGGCCGCTTTGTGAACGGTGAGAGTTGTTGCTACCTGGAGGACAGTGGCTGATTTTGTGTGAGGTGTCTGATTTCAGTGCTTAACTGAGAATTCAAGTGGTCTGACATGCCCTCCCCGCGGCGAGCGCTGATTCTTTTTTTGGGAAAAGACGTCTTCTGGACAAATCTCCTTCGTTTCAATCCCCAAAATCAATAAGAGCAAAATCCTGCTTCCCGACAGACAGCTATGTTCGGCGGTGAACTCCATTGACGTTAAAAGAGTCCCGACCCGCGGTCGTATTCCAACAGGGAAGGACGTTTTGTGCGGGGTCGCCACGTTCTCCCCGAGTCCGCGTGGGGTTCCTCCAGGTTCTCCGGGTTCCTCCCACAGTCCAGAAACATGCGGGATGTTGCCCAGACGTGCGAGTGGTTGCGTGCCTTTATATGCGGCCCCGAGATGGACCGGAGGTCCAGGGTGAACCCCAGCCGGGACAGGCTCCAGCACGAGAGCAGGGTAAGCGGTACAGATAATCAATTGAGATTTCTCGTCCTCCTCCGGTCCAATCCGCTAGGATGAAACATCCAAAGTCCTCCACATTTTCCCTCGTCGCCGGGGAAACTTTTTTTCAGGATTCAAAGTGTTTATTGGCACATGCGCAGTCAGGAAAAGAGTTTCCTGAACGTTCTAACTTTTGCAGTGAGCAGTAGATGGTATAACAAGGTGTCAGTAGCATAGAAGAGACACGGAAAAGGACATAAACAAATAAATCCATGACGGCACGAGAGCGGTGAGGGGAAGTTTGCAATTTAGCATTGTGCTAAGTGCAAAGAGAGACATTTAATGTGTTTATATCAGTGGTTCTTAACCTTGTCGGAGGTTGTGAACCCCACCGGTTTCATACGCGCATTCACCAAACCCTTCTTAACAGGAAAAATAAAAAAGCGTTTTTTTTTAAAATTCAAAAAGGTATGTGCAGTGGGCTCCAAAAAAGCACGTTTTTTGTTTACGGGGTTAAAACAAAATCACTGTCTTTAAAAAACAGAACTCTGAATAAAAAACCCCAGCTGATAATAGATTAATTGCTTTCTTTTCAACCCATAAGATATTTGTAGTTTATTTTTTCATGCGCTTTTCAGAGATAAATAAAGTTTTTTTTTTTGTTTAATTTATATGGTACTGGGGTCCAAAAATGCAGATTTTTAAATAAAACCCGATATTATGCAAAATTACAAAATTCTTTCAATCTTTCAAATCTTTTTTCTTAATTAAAATTCTTAACATTAATTTTGCTGATATGACAAAAAGAAGTGACGCCTTTGAATCACAGGCGTCACTTCTTTTCGTCTTTTGTTTGTCTTGACCTCCGCCGAACCCCTGAGACCGACTCACCGAACCCACGGGGTTCGATCGAACCCAGGTTAAGAACCACTGGTTTATATAGCTATACTTTATGGTGAGGTTCTGAATTATTAGAAGTGTAATGTGTATTTTATGTGTGCTCACCTGGCCAGGGACTGCAGATGGAAAGTAGCGGCAGCTAAATGTTGCGCAAGTCATCTCATCTTTTGTAAAGACTAATAGTTTTGTACATCGTCCCCGTTCAATAAACAATAAACTAACGAACTAAGAGGGTGCGTGCAGGCCGTCCGGGAACGGATGAAAGATCTCAATCTTTCCATGGGTAAGGTGAGTGGACGCACCGTATTCACATTTCAACAAAAGATTGGGGAAGGATGCTAATATCTGACATCCCGGCTAAAGACATACATCGGAGAGCAGGGTTTCTAGCATGTTAAATGGACTATGGGGCCGATGCAATCAGATGCTCCCGTCAGACAGGTGTCTCTGCAAAGACCCGGGCTATTAACTTCTCCGCCAGCAGGTGCCTCGCCGTGTGTCATTGCTAATAATGCTTCAAAAAGGCAGGGGGAAAGAAAACACAGAGAAAAAAGCAAAAGAGATCTTATGCATGGCCGACCCGGCTTGCATGTGAGGATTGATAATTGCACCCCCAGAGGCATCTGGGTGTGCGGAGCGGCAAAGTGGGAGACGCCTGAGCGGCTCAGGCTTCACAGTCAGCGTACCAACATCTCAACCTTGAGGAGGAAGTGAAAACAAGAAGGCGGCGGCGTGGAGGGAGAGGGATATACAGACAGTTCATTTACCCAGAACATCAGCCCTCTGCGCATCGTCTGAAAGATAAGGGAAGTGAAAGCTTCATGCCTGATGGAAAACAAAGGCAGCAATTTAATACCATCTGCATCCAACACGTGCCCTCTCTGCCTCCACCTCTGCTTCTGTGTCCTGACTGATATTGAAACATAATCCATTTGGACCGCAGACATGTCATAATATTTCCATCCGGCCCTCCATTCGCCAGTCAGGACAATTTCAGGCGGTGGCACGGGAATTCTTTATTTGGACAGGTAGACGCAGTGCACCCAGCTTCCATTCTGACTCCCTTCTAAATCTATCATATACATATATAATATATATATATATATATATAAACACGAGTAAAAAATGGAGATTTGTGGGGCTATTATACTTTATAATTCCCTTAAAGCAGCTGCCTTGTTTCTGTTCGAGTGAATAAAAACAGTGGGGGATCAAAACGTCTCCGAAACGGGAAGAGCTACATGTTAGATCAGTAGTTCTTAACCTTGTTGGAGGTGCTGAACCCCACCAGATTCATACACGCATTCCCCCAACCCTGCTTAATAGGAAAAATAAAATATGATTTTTACAAATTCAAAATATAGGTATATACAGTGGGCTCCAAAAATGTGGATTTTTTTCATTTATGGATTAAAAAAATATGATTTTCTTTAAAAAAACAGGACTCTGAATAAAAAAATCACTAATAGAAAATTAATTGCATTCTTTTCAACCCATAAAATATTTGTAGTTTATTTTTTCATGCACTATTCACAGATAAATAAAGTTTTTTTTGTTCGATTTATATGCTACTGGGGTTCAAAAATGCAGATTTTTTAAGAAAACTCGATATGATGCAAAATAAGATAAGATAACTACTTACTATTAAGTTTTAACTAATTCTTGTTTTCCTTGTATTGTATTTCAGGACGTGTTCCCTTAGTTTTGACGGTACTCGACAAGAATTGCTCAACTTTGTATTGCAAATCATGCATGTACATATTCGTCCGACCACTTTCTTTTTTTCCGCTCGACATGGTTAGTATGAAGGGATTCGAGTATTAAGAAAGAAATCACACGACGTAACATTACGACAGTCACAATCCCACGACGGAGAGCACCAAATTCCCTGCAGCACAGATAGGCCAAGCCATGTCGTTGGTGTGTTAGGGTTAAGGGTTAAGAACCAC
>CAAKHD010005365.1:0-11853 GCA_901007705.1 Fistularia tabacaria
CTCTGCCTCAGACTGGAGAACTCTCTCTGCACCTGGCTGGAGGTTAGGCTGAGGCCATGATTCGGGGGTGGGGGGATTGGGGGTGAGTGTCTATGACCATACACAGAGAGGAGGTCGTGTGGGGTGGGGTGGGGGGATCTGGCAGGGGGAACTGCTGGTGGATGGGGGGCAAGGGGGGGGTGAAGGTGATGGTGGGGGCTGTCCGTAGAAGCTGCCGGTGGGCAGGGGGAGGGGGGTGGGGTTGGAGGTTGGGGCGGTTGAGTCCTAACTGGCAAAGATGAGGTGGGGTGGAGGGATTGGGAGCTGACCTAAGAGGCTGCTGGTGGGCTGGGGAAGGGGAAGAGGGAGGGGGGGGCAAGGTGTTGATGTGGGTTGTGGCAGAGCCAACAGCAGAGATGTTAGAGGGTGAGGAGGTGGGGGATGGGGGCCCAGATCCATAATCAGAGCACACAGGGGTGTCAAACCTGTTGAAGAAAAGGTTCAGCTCTGTGGCAAATTCAGGGCTGCCTTTGACTCCAGGTGTGGTTTTCCCACAGCCTGTTATCTTCCTCACTTCCCTCCAAACCTCCTTTGTTTTGCTCTGCTCCATCCTGGACTCAATCTTCTCCTTAAAGTTGAGTTTTGCCTCCCGCAGCTTCCTCCTCAGTTCTTTGTGGACAGCCCTGAGGGTCTGGTGGTCCTTAACCATGAAGGCCCTCTTCTTCTGGTTGAGAAGGCCTTTGATGTTCTTATTAATCCATGGTTTGTTGTTGCTGAAACAACGGACCTTTTTGGACGGGACGGGTCTGTAGGATGCTCCACAGTGAAGCATGGCAGATGGTGTCAAAGGCAGCCTTCAGATCTATGAACCCGATGAAGAGATGGTGATGTTTACGGTGTTCATGATACAGTCATCTTTGTATGAATAAATAAATGCTATTTTATATATTTCCGATATGTATAATTTTTGTCCTTTTTTTTCTCATGTACAGATGAAATGACTGACACAAAAGACTCATACTATTACTGAAGACACATCTTTTATTAAGAAATAAAAAAAAAAGTTTTATACCTCTGTAAAACCCGATCAAACACATTTTTTCAGATTTTTTTTTATTTTGCTTTTTTTTTTAGCGTACAGGTTGACCATAGAAAGAAAATATATAACCTTTTAAACTTTTCTAAAAATGTTTGTTTTTTTTCACAAAGAATTGAAAAACATTTTGCTCTGAACATTCCGTAAAAGATGGGAGGAACCTAATTGAGGGTGGAGGGGAGAGGAGAGGATGGTATATCGATTAATACAGAAGAGACAGAAGCGTTTTCATGAAAACTATGAGAATGACTGTGAAGACAGAAATGGAAAAAAGGGAAAGAAACAAAACTACATCCCAGAAGCCTCAATGCTTTGTTTTTTTTCCTTCAACAGACTTTTCAATTTTTTTGTTTTCAAAATAAAAGCACACTGTCATGTGACCTAAACACAAAGATCCTCACATCCTGGAAGAAAACTATCTTTTCCTACACGTCCAGCTGTTTAACGGCGACTTCAGTAGTTAAACATGTTTTTTTTATCATCTATAACCCACATCTGCATCATCTAAGATTGTAGCTACATCGTGAAAATAAAAGCACAACAGACAAGAGTTGGAGCACAGGATTTGCTCAAAACCTGTCGGATTTTAGGATGCAGATAATAAAATTGCACATTGGCTTTGGCGTTGCAGGTATTTGGGGGATCTGCCTCTGCTTTTGTTGCAGAAGTCAATCGGCCCCAACCCAAAAAGAGTTGTTCCGTCAAAGGCTAAATAGCTAAACTTAGCTTCAATCTAATTTTGCTCGAATTTTCAATAAATATCTCATAACTTTGGTTGTAACAGCTTGTATTTTGGAATTTTTTGGATTATTTTTTGTTGTTGTTGAAGTTGCGCACAACAGCACTGAGACAATCTTAGTGTTTCATCCCCTTCACCACCTCACTGAAGAAAACAAAAAGAAAAACTAAGAAATTTAGTTTTATTTGAAAAAGGTTCGTAGTCATTTTATTTCATCAGTGCAGTTCAAACCACGGGATATTTGATGGATTAGTGGTTCATGTTTGGTTTACACTTCGTACATGCTTGTGGCAGGATTTTTTTTTTCTTTGTTTTAAATTTAACTGGACCCTGAATATCCAAAATATTCTTCATCGAGAAATCACAGATGACTTCAAATATCGGCACCACGACAGAGAATAATGGCCAGAGAAGGAGAAAAAAAAATTAATAAATTAAATAAAACTACCAGGGTAGAGTCGCAATGCTATCAGGTCAATATTGCAATATTACAAAAATGAAATCATACAATCATGAGATTAATGACATGATTTTAGAAGAAATATTCCTACAATTACAAGATTAAAGTGATCATACAAAGGAAGAAAAATAATTAACAAGAAGTCTAATATCGCTTGAGAGGTTCATGGTATTAGTAGATAGGCTCCATAATTTGTGAGCAAAAGCTTAATGTTAAACTAATCTTAATCAAAAATGTCATAAAATTTCAGGGATCAACTTATAAAATTTTGAGAATTGTATAAGCACACTAATAGTAGAAGAATAGAGTTGCCATATGAGGAAAAATCTAAAATGAGAGCAAAATTGCAATATTATGACATCATCATTACAACTGTATTACAACTGCATTCATGTAATCAAAAACTTTTTTTTCTCTAACTTTGGCTGAAATCCTCTGCTTTCACCTTATGAACAAATTATTTAAAAAAAGAGACAGCTTGTAAAAGATATTCTACAAAGTATTGCACATAACAAATCGCAGCTTTTTTTCTTTCTTTTTTTGCATTTTTTTGTCTTTGATTGACAGATGGACTCATCATACGATCATCGACAGGTTTCAACAAACTAAATTTGGAATACAAAAGGCAAATGTGACAAACCATGAAAAATGAAATGAGAACAATAAAAAAAGAAAATCTTATTCAGTCTTAAAAAAATACGCACACATGCGCCTATGCGCAGGTGACTTTCACATTTCAACATTTCAACATTCGGCGATAAAAACTTGTGCATCATTAATGCTCCAATCCTCCTTCTAAGTCACAATCTCTGACAGGCTGATGAGTGGTGGGAGTGTCAGGACGTGTGGGGGGGGGGGCATTACAGTAAATACACGCAGAGAGGAAGAAGAGGAAAAAGAAGAGGATGAAGAGGAGGCTGAATTATGATTTCGGGCCCAGTATCTACCCGCAAGAAATGAAAGGAATCTTTGCAGCAACAACATTTTTAAAATTGTCATTGTAAACTTCCGGTCTCATTTAACAAGACTGGGCAATTAAAATAATATTATTAATCATTATAATGATAATAATAATAATAACAATTCCATCGTAATTCATTTCCAACTTCAAAACAGATGAAGAAATAATCTAAAAGGTGATTCTACTGCATTATTTGAAGACAATTTTGGTTGTCTGTTTTTTTTTTTTTAATCTTAAAATATTTGCCTCCATTTGTGTTTCAAAGAGATAGTTTTGACATTTTGTCTAAAACAACAAAACAAAACAAAATAAACAGGGTACTTCTGAGTCTGTCTGCTGCTGCAAAGACCCCGAGATGGGAGGGGCCATGATCGAGATGAAAAAAAAAGGTGAATCGCAATGTGTTAAGCTTTGATTGGAGGTTTTTTTTTAATTTTTGAAATTAATTTATTTTTAAGTCAAATGCGTGTCGAAAAGCTTATCAGTTCGAACATTAAAAAAAAAAAAAAAAAGTTCTGTAGGAAAACGTTGTGGATTTGGTTTCTGCAAATCCCTTTTCATGATAAGATCTCCTAAATTGACACAGTAAGAAAAAATAAAAATCAGGCTCTCTGGTCTCTGGTGCTTCTTCTGATGTGGTATTTATTACACTTCAATTAACAAAGGCTCTTATTTATTTGTTTTCCTTTTAACTGAAAGGTTTCTAACAAATGTCAATAAAGACTATGGATTGATTAATGGCAGTGTTTGTTTTATTCACCTCACTTTTTCATTTCATTTATAATTTTTCTTTAAATGAAGTCCAAATCCTACAAATAAAGTGCATCAAGAGATAAACCTGCGTTAGTTTATACTGAAAATATTTTTGGTTATGAAACATGATTTTGATGGTTAAAAAGCAGGGTTTTTACTGAGTTCCTTTTTTTGGACTACTAATTAAAAAGCACCACTGAAAGAGCAGGTCCTGAGTGGACAGTCGCTGGTGACACAACATTTAATTTTTCTTTTCAATTATGTCAAAAATGAAAATTAATCGTTTGTTGCATTCATTTGGGTCAAATAAAGAAGAATATATATACATATTTATTGGATGGAATTACTGCCATTCTCCGATTTTACCTGGCTTTTTAATTACAATTCTGTTAGAAAAAAGACAGAATCACAAGATTTTTTGGGGTATTCATGGGTTTCCGGTGAAAGCAGGTCAAACGGTCAATAGTGCACTAAATAATGTTTTTTTTTTGTTTTTTGTTTTTTTTTACCGTTTATACTGTTGTATAGGTTAAAAAAGAAGTATGTGTAACTTTTATTGTTTTAAAATCGCTAAGAATTTGTGAATAATGAGCTTAAAAGCAAAGGCTTCTGCCATGATAAAACAGAGAGAGTGAACTTAAACCTCAGTTGAGTGACCCTAATTTAATTATTTCACCACAAAGTTATATTTTTGGTCTTTTTTTTTTACCCGTGTTGATTTTTTATGAGCGCAATATTTTGGGCTGCAAAGCAAGATTTATTTCAGTCAAATACCAACATTTTCATCTCCCGAAAGATTTTTAAGGCCAAATCAACAACACTAGTGTTCCGAATAGAATAAATAAAATGAATAAATAATGAAAGAAAACATCCTAACTGTTGTTTATGGTTGCGATAAATCCCGATGTTCTCACACAAAACCCTTCAAGGCATTTTTAATTATAAAAAAAGAATAAATAAATAAAAATCACATGGTGTGTAGCATGCCATGAGGTTCAAATCTGATTAAAAAGAAAAAAAAAGAAGTAATAAACAACCTTTGATGGTGGAGAAAGAGCTGACCATGGTTCTGAAACAAACCTCCAGGGGTCTAAATTTGAACTCCTTTCCTGCTAGATTCCTCCTTAGTTGGAACATTTAAATCACAGGGAGGTGATGATATGAAGTATTTGACAGAAATAGGTCATAATATTTTATAGAAAAATATATATTACAAGGGTCAGCCACCAAATGAAGTAAATAGCCACTGAGAAACATTGATATTTAATCAAATGATGGTTTCATTGTCTGGACTGCTAAGGCTAATATGATGTTTCTGAGTTAGAACCCGAGCACCCACAAACATCAGTCAATGTTCACATCAGCAGAGCGTGCCATCATCAGGCTTTGACTCTTGATATTTTGTAAGTCCATTAGTCTGAACACCTGATTTCCAAATTGCACCTTTTTAATATTTTTCTGGCTTATGCTGCTAAATTCATTCTTTTATTCTGAAGGCCTTTCTGAAGTTTTTGTCTGAAAAACTAGCTTTTTTCGCTGACTTTTGGATTCAAAAATAAAAGCATGAGACTTCATGAAAAGGTGAAAAAAGGGCGACGCCAGGATGAAATGGTCCAAACTTTTGCGCGAAATTCTGGATTGGACCTGCTGGTCTACCATCCAAGTGATTTTAGCCAAATAAAATACTGTCCCCTGGTATATATAGACAAGGAAAAACTATAAAACCCTCTGAAAAACAACAAACACCTACGAACTTACAGATCTTAGTCACTGTAATTTTTTTTAACTATACACAATAAACTTCTTTGTGAACAACATTCACCCCCTAACCCTCCCCCATGAGACACGATATTGAAATAAAATAAAAAATCGCTTGAAGACTGGAACTACAATGGCTGCGGCTGTTAATGCGTGATTTTATACTCTGCTTTTTTTTTTACGGCCAGACAAATGTTCTCCCTCTACGCAAAAACTACAGCGATTATCATTAACAGTGAATAACATTAGTCTTATTAAAAACAATCTAAACATCGACAGAGGAAAGGCTAATAATAATAGTAATAATAATAACAGTAATGCTGAGATCCTCTGCAGGAAATTAAATGAGTCCGAAAAGTCCTGAAAAAAGGTGTAAGCAGAGAGTACCTAGTGTGACCACTAACGTACTGTAAACTGGTCAAGGACAGATAAGATAGATATTGACTGTTAGCTACTACTGAACACGACGCCACACAACAAAAAAATAAAAACACACTGAAGGGTTCGAACCTTATACGCTCGTTCAAATCCTTTCAGGGAACCGATGCAAGGTTGATCAGTTTCACCCTGGGAGATGAGGGGGGTTATCTGTTTCTTCTTTTTGTTTTTTTTTTGGTTGTTATTAAGGTGCAATTAAGAACCAGGACACTTATTTCAATAAGTGGGCACAGGTTTCACTTTCCAAAATTTCTTTTCTTTTTTTTTGAATGGGAAAGCTGCTGTGGATGTTTGGATGAGTGTTAAGTTATTTTTTTTTCCAAAATAAAATGTTTTTTTCTTTTTGCTGGTCAATATCCTACCACTTCCACAGCTTCAAAAAGCTTAAAACTGGATCCAGGTAAAAATACAAGAATATCAAATAAAAATGAAATAACAATTTTGATTGCTTCGCCTGGTCTGAATATGGTGTCCCCCGACAGGGATGAACTCGCACTGAACCCGACGACACATGCCTTTGCATAACCTCCCCCTGTTTTTTGTAGAACAGGCGAAGAACTGTTGGGTTTCTCGAGAACAGACGGAGAAGAAAAAAAAAAAAATCATAGAATCCTTTTTTCATATCGGCCACAAAAGCCCGTTTGATTCAAGAGACTCAATCGAGCAGCGTTCTTTTTTAGAACAACAGCTGCTTGTCTGGAAAATTAGCAAGTGGAACAAACAGATGCCATTATTATTCAAACCAAAAGAACTATGGTGGGAAGATCAAAATAATGTGATCGCTAACCTCTTGGGATTCACTCAACCTGCAAAGTTCCTAAAAGATTTGAAGTTTTTTTTTTTTCTTCTTCCTTAAAACCCTTATCAGTCCACTAGACAGACAGACAGGAAGCTAGCTAGCTTTAGCATGTTAAAGAGTAAAGAGAGAAAGAGTGGAGGAGAGGGGAGAGCTATCTCATGGAGAGTTGCCCCGCCTCTTCCTGTTACATCATGGTTTCTACGATGGTGTGGGTTGGCGCCTTCATCAGCAGGCCCTTGTTCCCGTTGGGGTCCAGAGGGTAGGCCAGATCCTTGGGGCCACGGTGGTCGGCTGGGCGGGAGCTGGCACCGCCACGGACCGGAGCTGCCACCGCCTTGATCCTCTGCAAAATGATAATTTTTTAACCCCTCTGTTACCATTTTGACTTTTTTAACTACTTGGAAAAAGTAATAATCGGTTAGAAAAATCACTTTCCATTTTAATTTATTTTCCTGTAATTTAATAAATTAGGTTAACATTCCCAATATTATTTTATTTTGGCATCATTAGTAATAATTAGTAATAATTGATAGTTGGTAAGTGTTCCTTTCCTGTACTCTTTTGTTGCATATGAGAACTATTCTGTTCTTTTATTTCTTTTTTTATTTTACTATATCTCTTATGGCATCATCTAAGATCAGTTTGATTGAATCTGATGAAATATTTCAAAATGCATGAAAATGCTTTTTTTTCACATTTCTTTTTCTTTATGTTTATCTTGTTTTATTTATTTATATTTCTTTATTTTATGGACCAAGCGAGAACACTCAATTTTCCTTAGGGATCAATAAAGTATTCCTGATTGTAAGAAAAAAATGGGAACAGAAAGTGTTTCCTTGTTGCCATAATGCAAAATGTATCAGAATACCTTATCATATACACAACTTCTGACACAATAACAAACAATAGGATAACTAACAGACTGTAAATATCATATGTACTTGTGACAAATCTAAATAATTGTTATCGCCAGTTGCTTGAGAGTGATTTAAGCTTGGGAGCCACCAGTCGCACCTCAATGAGCGGCCCGTCGGAGCGGATGATCTTGATGACAACCACCATGGGGATGCAGATCATGGAAGCCAGAGCCAGAGTCCACCCAACGCCAATGGCCCAGTCCGGGTACTTGTAGACCTTGTTGTACGTCAATGGCTTGTATTTGACCAGGGAGAAAAAAAAGCAGCCCTGGAAAGATAAACAGGAATAAGTTTTTATTTCTAAATACTGATTTTTATAATCAATTTGTGCCAGTGTTCTAAACATATTGCTAAATTCAATTCCAAATGTATATATAATTTACGAGGTAACCAAAAAGAGTTAATGAGGCAAAGTATCCAAGTTTGGTAAAACCATTGTAAGTGGAAAAAAATCTGTAAGTAAATAGAAAGAGTAAATAGAAATACATGTTGACAAAGGAGATTGAATTAGAAATTCTAAAAAATTAAGAAGATAAAGTGTTTTTTTCTTTAATTGAAAGGAAGCCACTTTGTAAAATGGTTTGACCAAATATTAGAACTGTGGCATGCTTGTTGAAGTATTCTCAACAAAACAGTGAGAAAAAAATGTGGGTGTAGGTTTGATAATTGACATTGAGGGCACATTAGCAGTAACCACTGTGTTGTAATCAGGTTGTTACCATGCACAGCAGAGGAGTGATGATCGTCCAGCTCCATTTCATCCAAGGATTTGGTCTGTAGCCAATCATGTCCTCAACTGCATCGTAGAAATTATCAACGCCTGCCAAAACAATTTTTTTTTTTTTAATTTCAATATATTATTTGACCACTGGGCAATTAATAACATTTCTGTCCTGCAACTGAGCTTGGCTTCACTACCACCTGTCCCTCAGCTCCTGAGGGAAATACCAGCTAAATGTATCCAAATCCAGATTATTCTCCTGTTCCTCTATAGGATTTAACTTTTTCTCTCACTCCCTCGGCTCCCTTTGTTGCCTCAAAGACACAGAGGTGCTGCTCGGTCTATTATTGTCGAACCATGCATCCTGGTTTGACGAGCAGATGTTTGTATTCTCCAATGTTTTTCACAACCAGCTGAGGCACAGTGACACGTCAATGAAAAATTACAGAAAACTCAGCAGAGAATTACCTAAAAATCACCAGGAAAGGATCCAAAAATCCTTGGACATTGGACAGAAATTCACTGATGTAATATAATATTAAGAACCTCCCTGGGAATTAACACAAAATTCTAGACTTTAAATAAATCAGTGCATTTTACTGGAACTCACCATAAACCCAGGCAACAGCTATACATTCAAAGAATGCCACCCACAGAAGGCACACACCGCTTGCTGCATAGTAATCAAACAGTTGGAAAACATACATGCCACCCTGCAGAGACAGAAACAAACACACATACATGGTTAGCATCACTGTAAGCACAGACGGTCTTACACATTTCTATATATCCCTGCCCACACACACACTGCCAAAATCTGTCCATCCTGCTTCGGGACTCATTCATCATCAACAGTACTTATCTATTTATATTATTTATTTTAATTTTATTGAAGTCTGGGCATGCATGGGTGTATGTATGTAAAATTCTTCCATTCCGCATCTTAACTGTTTTAGAACGTAACCTTTGGCATTATCCTCTACCTTCTTTTGTTTTTTTTTCGTTTTCTGTTTTAAACTTTTAATCCCCTATCAGTCAGGGATGATTTCTCCTGAAAACTTATTATGGCACATCTTTGTGCATCAGTCAAACACACCACACCTGCTCCCTTCACAACGCACCAACTGTAGGATCTCCATGAACGTTTTAAAGGAACTGAGTGCCTGCTGTAGTGTGTATGTGCATGGATGGGAGTGTGTGCGTGTGTGTGTGTTTCTAGACATAACACCCTGTAATGAATAACATAAAAAAAAGGGCAAATACTATTGGATTTAACTTGAGCAGATGACATGTCAGTATGTGTCTGTTTTTGTGTATGTGTGTGTCTTTTTATGTGAGAGCGTGTGTGTCCATGCCTCGGTGCAATCATGTGTTCAATCTATGACGGGAAAAACAAACAAACAAAAAAAAACCCTTATCATCTTGGGAATCCTAAACTTGTACAAGGACATTGAAAGACATAAAAAGATGTTGTCATGGGAATGGCAGAATGAAGGTGGTGGTGGGGGAAATAATAGAAATAGACTGGCACTGGGGAGGGGGGGATTAATGATAATAACATGGTAACAAGATAGTAAGGGAATGAAAGCAATGCTACTTATTTTAGACTTAAAATAATCAAATAGAAGCGCCAGCATTTTTAAAGCTGGCGGAAAAATAAGACTCTAACCAGTTTTTCCCAAACTGATCTCAAGGCTGCCTTGTCCTAACTTGCACTCCGAAACAAAGATGTTTGTGAAGTGATAACACTTTATTTTGAATCATAGAAGATCTAGCTCTTATACACAGAAGCTCCGAAATAACTATATTTGTTTGCTGGAGGTAAACAGAAAGGAGGTAATTTGACAGTTTGATGTAAACAGGGGAAAGAAAACATTCATTTCAACATGTTTAATGACATGAAAATATGTTCTTAAACTCACACAGGCAAAACTGGTACTGAAAATAAAATGGCCTTAAAACAAAGGCCACCTTTATTTTATCATATCTTTATACCCGTGATAACAACAACAGTTGGCAGAAGAAAAGACAGAACTAGAAAAGGGGAAGAAGATAAATACAGGCACATGCAGGAAAAAGTTTAATTGCATGGCCCGCACGTCACTCCATCTATTTTTGATTTGAATAATGTCAACAAGTGGCATTGTATAGGAGTTTTGCTGTTTTAAAATAAAATGTAGAAAATAGATAAAAATGCTATTTACACTGGTTTCATGTTTCCAACATTCCTAACTATTACAATATGTGCTGTTTTCACTGCTTAAAATCTTCAAGAGCGACTTCAACATGTTTGTGGTCTTAACCCCAAAAAATTGATTTAAACTGCAGTTATCTCTTATTCACTCATCAGTGACATCAATTGTTTTCTTCCTATTGACCTTTATTCTATAAATCCTGGTCTTTTCTTTGTACCATATCGCTTTAATTTGCCCTGTCCTGTAAACAACTGCTGCTACTATTGAAGCTTGCTTCTCCCGAGATTAAAAAGGGCCTTATCTTATTCTATCTTGGACTCTTCAGAGGACAGAGTGTGAAATTGGAGTAAAATGTGATTCCATTGGTCTGACGCTGACAAAACATGTATTTATAAGGCAATCTGACATAGCGTTCTGGCAGATAAAGGCTGTTTTCCCCGGATTGACATGAAATAAACCGCAGCTCACACTTTAAAATTGGTTTTCCTCATCGTTTTGAACTGAAATCAAGCCAGGGTAAAGTTTACATGAAACTTTGGGGTAAAAAATAACAAAAACAAAAAAAAAAAAGGGGGAAAAAAATTAACCAAAAAAATGAGAAAGCGACTTCTCTGGTCCATGTTCAAGAATGTGAAGACTTAAAGCAGTTTAATGAAGCAGTTTTCTTCTTTTTATTCTGCTCGGAGAAAAGACTCATCGTCACATGTCTGGATGGAAATTTGACCATTAAATTCGTGTTTCCAGAGCCGAACTCAGGTTCCACGGTGGGAAAAAAATGTAAGGAACAGCATCTGAGGATACGGGAAATGGATGCATCGATGACGAGAATCAGATAAAAATAGGAGAAAAAGGGGAATTTAGATTTTGAAAAAACAAAGAACTTCTATTAATAAGATGAGGCGAGTTCTCATGACTTGATGGTATAAATAGGCTCCCTTTGTCTCTCTGGAGAGACATGCTACTAACTGAACTTTTTTTCGGGGGGGGGGGGGGGGGGGGGGGGTGTTGCGTTTTGCTGCGATTGGTGTCGGTGGTCG
>CAAKHD010005365.1:11873-50684 GCA_901007705.1 Fistularia tabacaria
TTTTTGTTTTTAAATAGCTCTCCTCTTTTTCTTGGGGGAGGAATGTCTCTTAATAGTGTTTTTTGGGGGGGGGGGGGGGGGGGGTGTCCTGCTGTGTTTTACCACAGCTTGTCAATGGGCTTGTCAATGGGCTGGCAGCAAATATACAATTATACAATACAAATATACAATACACACAACTAAATTTTTTATTTTTTTTTAGCATGGTTACCTTGGTAACCATGGTGAGTCCAAGCAGGTAGCTGATGCAGCAGATGATAGCGATGAAAACCTCTCTGCGGTAACCCTTCCTTAGGAAGGACGGATACAGATCCACCAGTGATGTGATCTGCCCTTCCACCTCCACAAACTGGGGATGGACACACAAAAAACACAGGGACTTAATACAAAATAAGAACAGATTCGCTCATGATTTTAGGTCCCGTCGCAGCCAGGGTTTTACACAGTGAAACCTAAACAGGCCCAGAACAGGCAGGATGCTGCGATTTTCCCGCAGTTATTTGAAGAAAACCCTCTTTCTTCCAGGAAACATGTGATTTCATTTCACAGTGTGTCTAATTTGAATCCCTGTGAAGCCTCAGGCTGGAATATGTTTTTTTGAGATTTCCTGCTATGATTGCAGAAAGGGTCAGTCTGTGCTGTTTTAACAAACAAAATGTTTCAGGTCATATCACCCTTACACTTGACCAAGGATGAAAAAGTATTTTGTTATAGCTGCATTACTAGGGGGCACTTACTCTCACACGGCATCCATCCTAACAATATGGACACCAAAAAACAATCGTAGATCTTCACAGAGAAGAAACTTAAGTGAAAATGGTGTAATTCTGGCAAATTCTGATCCAGATGCTTTTATTTTTTTACCCGATAAACCTGTTGTTATTTTTTTTTCTTCACAATGGCTGTAGACCATTTCTAATTGCTTCCTGGACGCAGTGCTCACCTGACTGTCGAGGCCAAGCAGCAGCAGCATAATGAAGAAGAGAATCGCCCAGAGTGTAGGGAAAGGCATCATGGTTACAGCTTTGGGGTAGGCGATGAAGGCCAGGCCGGGACCTGTGGGCAGGGGGGTGGAAATGGAGGGGAGGGGATGGGGACAAGAGCAAACAGAAAGGCGGGGGAGGGGGAGGGGTTGGAAAACATCAGCATCTCATGGTGTGCTAATTTGATCTGCATCCCCACGAGCAGATAGGTGTCTGAGATGCTGAACTAGACGTAAAACTCTGTCTTAAACCACCAAGTTAAGCTACTCTTGGTTATAAGATGCCAAATTACTTTCAGTACCTAATATGTATTTAGAGTAGATTATTTAACTAAAACTGTATTTAAAGTTCAATATTTAACATATATGTTTTACTTACCTGTAACTTTAGTCGAAGTATTGGTTAACTGTTTAAAGTTAATACATGACACTACACGTTTTCAATGAGGTACTAAAAGATAACTTAATTTCCTTATAACAACAATATGAAATAAACAAGAAATTTACAAGTGATAGACATGTGATAAATGGTGTGCATATAAAACTGCAGCTATGACGAAGTTGTGATGCCATGAGCAAAATCCTGCATTGTGTATTTACAGCATCACAACTGAGTTTTATAGCGATAGATTAACCAAAAAAATCCAAACACCGCGACAAATACTTCGACAAAAACACACAAAACGGAATATTGAACTGGTAATGGTGTGTTCAGGTAAATATCATAGCGGGTGAGAGTCAGCGATACAAAAGACACAATTTCCTGAGAAGTTGAAGTTAAAAAAACAGACAAAAAAAAAATAATGGTCAACATCAAATTCACTCAAATGGTTTTGCATCGCTGACAGAACAAGTCAATCAGAGATGCAAACGTCTGTCACCAATGTTGTAAAAAAACAGCAGCAGATGCCAAGTGTATAAAAACACATATAGAACAGCCTTTTTTTCCTTTTTTTCCTCTCTGGAAGGGTTAAAAATTACAGAGGTAAAGAAACAAGGAAGCAGCTTTAAACAGCAAACCAGCATTGCGGTTGATGGCGAGGTATGAAAATACGCTCAGTTGTTGCAAATTATGACGAGGCATCCAACCAAACACAGCGTTGACTCAATGAAACAGCACATCGGTCCATTTCTTCAAGGGGCATTGGAGAAAAAACGGTTATCTAACTCTAATCCACACTTCCGTGTTTTTTTTTTTCTGTCTTCTGTACAAACCTTTCAAATTGTTGAATTCGGCATATTATTAGTGCTGACAGAAACCAGATGCACAGGATGTCTACTAAAACTCTATGGTTAATTTCTTCATTAAGCAGGGTGCAATGACAAGTTGTATCTGGAAGAGGTTCTAAACACTCAATTTGTCGGGCACGGACCTCTCCATGTGCGCCAAAATGCTTTTACAGGTACAAAAAACAGAGCCGGGGACGCATTGTCCGTTGGTTATGGCCAATAAACGTGCCTTTTGTTAACAATCCGCAGGCTGTTACATGGTTGACCTGTGGCATGGGACACAGATTTGAGAGAAAACACTTTGAGTGATCTTAGCATGGGTTAAATATTTTCAACTGGCAATAAATTATCTAGCGTCTAAAAAGCACAGTGTAGGTGCCTTTGAAATGTATGGAAGAGAATGATCTGGGCAGCAGGCCAGGGGACGTTAGCACCCTGTTCCAATGAATTCCATTGTTTCTTGCCTGTATATCAAAATACTTCTGACACCTAAAATTTAGTTCTTTTCCTGCTTGAGTTCTTTGCAGTTTTGTTTTGTTTTTTACTGTTGCGTTGCATGGCTTCACTTCCATGCCTCTGAATACTATGCTGTCATTGCATGTCTAGCAGTTACTTATCACTGACAGTATCTTCTCCTTTAAAACACCAAAGCCATTATCACTAAAAAATAAAGGAAAAGGAAAAATGACAGAAAGGCTTCAGACATGACGGGTTGTTATTGTTTTTTGGATAATAACTGAAGCTACGCCTGAAAACAGACCTAAAGAAGAGATGAAAAAGATGGAGGAATCCACTGAAGCCAGTTAAGCCGGTATTTCACACATGAATATCTTGACTTATTATTATAATTACTATTTTGTATATTTTAGCTGCTGTGGGTCCCTGTGTGTATGTATTTATGTGCGTGTGTGTGCATGTGTGTCGAATTGCACACCAACTAGTGTTGGTGCAGGATACTCTTTGAATATTGTGCCATTCGAAAGGCATGATTAAAATCACCAAAAAACGACAACACTTTAGGAGGGACACTGCATTTGGGAGTACACTTGATGTTTCAAACAAAAACGTGAAATATGATGTGTTTCAAACTCAGGAAAAAGTTACGACACCTCTGCTGTAAATGGTTGCCACATTGCAGAAAAAATAAAGAGGGCTCAGGGATTTCAAGGTATCATCAGCAAAGATGATAACATTCAAGTTGCTGTTCTCATTTTGCATCAGATGATTGGTGGCATCTCATAAAAACAGGGAAGTTTAGCTTATAATGAAAAACAAATTGGAAATCACATTCTTGCAAATATCACTAAAAGCCCTGGGTAAAGGACATTTTTTGTTTCTTTTCTTCATATGGTAAGACATTTTCAAAAAGCCAGATTTTAAGTTCTCTGCCAAGTGAAACATAACCAGCACTCCTTGCTCAGTTATATCTTAGAAGCACTCAGTAAGATCACAGAAAGCTAAGCTAACGTTGCTTGACAATGAACAAATGGTGAACTTGCAGGTCACAGAGTGGTTACCATGAAGACATCGTTCAAGCACTGCAATCAACGTCAGCTTTGACAACTGAATGACCCCAACAGTCAGGAACAACAACAAAGGGCGACACCAGTCAGTAAAGAACAGCTCAGAGCCAACACTGTTGGCATGTTGGAGCTAGCACGCTGGCACAAGCAAACTCAGACTCCCAAAATCAGCTTTTCAGCATCCCTAAACCCTGAAGCGCACTTCAAACCGCCAAAAAAAACAAAGACAAAAAGTCCCAAAATTCACATTCTGCTTTCGTCAAGGAGTGTTTGATTGCGGAAACTTCCAAATTCTGATGCCGTCATTTTTAGATTTAAGGAAAAAAGGTGAATCAATTTCAAACAAGATTAAAAAAAAATTGGTTTCATTGCTGTTTTTTTTTTTTATTCTTTAAATTTACTGCTGTTTAATCTTTTAATTATTTTATTGTTGTTGTTAACCAGGAAGCAGCGCCCACCATCACTGCCACCTTTGTTTTTTCAGAACCCTCGTACCTGACTCTGCCACATCAGCAATGTCCACCCCTTGCTCTTGTGCCATGAAGCCCAGGACGGAAAATATTGCGAAGCCAGACACAAAACTGGTACCACTGTTGAGGGCTCCCAGCAGCAAACAGTCCCTATATCACACATATGTCATGAGGAGGATTTGTTAATGAACACACAAGGATCCCCCCTTTCACCCTTTTTCCCAAACCGCCACCCTCCCCGCTCCACCCATCCAACCCGCTCCCCTCTTCACTGCCAGCTCACCTGTAGCAGTTGTATTTGTACTTGTTGTAGCTCCCCAAGGAAGTCATGGCGCCCAAACAGATGGCGTAGGAAAAGAAGATCTGGGTGCCGGCGTCTATCCAGACCTGGTGAGTCAAGAACGAGGGACAGAAAGGCTGAGGCCTGCCGGTGAGTGGGAGCTCTAAGTGGTAGGCGGGTGGGAGTGTTTGAGTTTTGGAAACCAAAATTCCCCTACTTTTGATTCCTTGGACTTCACTTAACAGTGAAGGAGAATCAAATGAAGGAGACAAATATAGAACAATTCACATAAGTGACTGGCCAGACAAAAGGAAGGTGAAACTCCATCCAGCTGCTCAGTTTCCATGGATTTCAATCAGATTTTTATGAGTTGCTTTTTTCCCAAATTTCATTTAAATCATTCCCTGACAATAAGCTGCATGAACATGTGCAAGAACAGGAAATGGAACTGACCCAAACTGATCTCCCAAATCATAGTTTTTGGAACAGATGTTTGCTAGGTAGCTCTCTGCGATTGACCACAGTACCTACCTCTGGATCCTTCAAGCGAGCCAGGTCGGGGTACAGGTAAAACTTGATGCCCTCGGACGCACCCGGCAGCGTTATGCCGCGAATCAACAGGATGATGAGCATGACGAAAGGGAACGTGGCGGTGATGTAGACAACCTGAGGAAGAGCAGAAAAACTGCTAAAACGGGTCCAAATTAACCAGGTGGCTGCTTGAGTTCAAGTTGGGAATGAAAATGAATCAAAGACTCAAATTAGACTTTGGCTGATAAATATTTGTACAAGATTCCATGTTGTTGTTCTATTGTCTTAAAACAGGTTAAACAATTAAATATAAGTATGTTTTTACTGTTTTTTTCGTCTTGCACCTGCAATAGAATGATTTAGCGGAAATCTATAGAAATGATTATAAGCAGAAATTAAACTCAAGCCACGTTGTCTCAAGGCTAAACAAGCGTGTCTTATGACATCACAAAAAGGATGTCCAAAGTGTGTACTCTCACACACATCACATTATCTATTACTTGACAAAACAGTATTTATTCGATTAGGAACAAAACTGACACAAATACTGTCCAGAAGCCAAATATTTTAAAGGAAAATGTATTTTAACAAGTATTGAAAAAGAATACAAGGAATGTGATTTGTTGTTGATTTAATGTTGAATTTTTATTTTTCCATCTTTTTTTCGTCTGTTTCCTCAGTGTATACACTGTATACAGTGTGTACTTATGCCTCACTGCATCAAAATCTTTGTTCATTCATGAGATGAACATATTTATTCAATACATTGTGTCTCCAAAGTGGCGGATATTGATTGATATATTTTTGAAATTTCCCGACTGTGGAACAAATAAAGGAACATTCTATTCTATTTCATATTCTCTCGGCTGCATTTTCATATTGCAAATCTTCCTGGAGATGCTTTGTGAACTCCATTGCACCGAAACATGAAGCCGCTCTTAAAAACTGGACCAGGATGCTTCGGCGGTCATTTGCCGCTCATTACAGGACGTCTATCTCTATCAAACAGCAAGTAAAGGCACCACTACTTTCTTGACCCCAAGCCTTTCAGTAAAAGAATTTAAAATATATTCAGAAACAAATCATATGAGCCTCTTTCATGCTACCCCTCGAGTCTACCAGCACCCTGATCCTGGACAGTAGAAATTTGTTGAACTAATCTCCAGGTTGTATCAACACTTTGAAAAAGCACAAAATAAATATCAATGTCTTAAAAAGAGGAGAAAGAATTCTGGTTGTTTTAGGCAAATTTGGTGAGGACTTCCTAGAACATTAAAAAATATATAATTTGTGGAATCTTCCAGCTGGATGTTTGCAACATGAAATTGCATTGAGAAGTCAGACTTTCTCAATTATTCTCTCATATTTTGAAAAACAGTGGCAGAGTGGCATATTTCACTCTCAAAGAATAACAAATGCCAAAGCATTTTGTTACCAAACTGTGGAACCATCTTACAATCTCAAACCACGGGGCAGGAACCCTCTCTTTGATGAAGAATAGACTTAAAAACGCCCTTTTGGCGAGTTGTTAATAGTTAGGGCTGGGCTAGCCCATGATTATTTGCCAAAGGCTTACTTTGCTGAAGGATATCACATGATGCACTTCTCTAATTCCTCCAACTCCTCCACTCCTGTCTGCACTCACATTCTTTCATAAATACAAGATGGTAACCTCCTATCTTCTTCATGGGTTCCTAGGGCTCCTAGGTTCTCTCATTTTGTAGGTCCCCAGAGGCATGACTCGATCTATGTGATCCAACACTGGTATTTCTTTTGTGAATATTAAAGCTATTAATGTATGATTTTAGCTATTACCATATATCTGTTGGCGCTATTGTTGTTACTAGCAAGAGATCATTGTGCCTGTCCCTCCCACCCTCATACCCCATCCGTCTCTATCGCATCTTTGCTTTCTATATCGCTGTCCTTCTCTCTTTCTTTTTACTCTGACTGGTCGAGGCAGAAGGCAGAAACCATTTTAAAGAATGCAGTCCAGTCCTGCTCCATGTGTAAAGGGTCATGAGATAACTGTGTTTGTAATGCTCTATTTAAATAAAATCTGACTTGACTTGATATATTCAGCAAGTGAATGTGTGTGTGTGAAGGTGTGTGTGTTTACCTTGCCAGTGGACTTGACTCCCTTCCAGATGCAGAAGAAACAGATGACCCAGACCAGCAGCAAACACAAAGCCAGGTCCCACTTGACAGGCCCCATGTCCTCAATGCCGCCGGTTATTCCCAGCACGTTGTGTCTGCGAGGATAAAGAGAGAAGCACTTTCAATTATTCACTGGCAAAATCCGGCAGCATCTAATTCCAACATGTTCAAGTCATAAAAGGTGGGGTGGCTACAAGCATGTTGCAGAATGCAATTTAAACTTTAGGGTTTAGGTCACCTTCATTAATAATGTATAAAAGTGTTGTTTATTTCTAATTAAATTTAAAAAAAAATGTCTTATTTCTTTAAATTTGAAAAGTATTTTTGTACTTCTTTTCAGGTAAAATATATTTAAAAATGCTATTTTTGAAAAAGTCTCTGAACCTATGAAGTGAGTATTGGTGTTTTTTTACATACTTTCTTGCTATTATGTAGGTATCTTCTAATGTTATATATATAAGGTTATTCTATATATTTTTTTAAACATTTCTCAATTCTGGTGAATTTTTGTCTTTTGATCTTTTTGAGCCTCCTGAACCAACACAAACTAAATTTACCCTAAAAATGTTGTGGTCTAGAGTATTAACTGGCTCTAAATGCTTCCAAATCAAAATAAAACAACATTTTCTTTTGTAATCAGAAAATCCACAAAGCAAAAATACAGACAGATCACCCAAAGTGACATTTTCAAAAATCAAAATAAATCCGACATACACACGACATTGTGTTTATGTGTTTGTGTGTGTGTGTGTGTGTGTGCGTGTGCGCTCTCATGTGAACTCACTCCCAGAACTCAGTGACAGGGGAGGTGAAGTTGGAGGCGTTGGCAGTGAGCCAAAGGGATTTGTTCTTGCGGTAGGTGTCCTCGATGCAACGATTCGTGTTCCAGGGCTGATTGCACTTTGCCCAAGGCAGCTCCGGCTGAAAACACTGTAAGGCAACATATCGACTTGGTTTTTAATGTACAATTACAATGGATTTTCATCCTTGGTCTCTTCCTAAAAACAGGTTTAGGATATCATTGAATTCTGGGGGTTTTGAGTGGATTTAATTCTTTCATTTTCTTTGGCGGCTGAAGTTCAAATGCTAATTTCCAACTGATGAGGCTCCAGAGTCACTTATTCTAGGGAAGCCAGAGAGGAACTGAATGGATTCCACTCAAACCCTCCTCAAAGGCTCCTCAAGGGAGGAGCAATGCATAGAGGCCACCTGACACCACTTTGATATGAAAACATTATTACAACCGTCACTTTGAACGGTGGTTGATTTCTATTTCAGTTCAGACTGAAATTTTTGAACAATGAAATATGGTCTTATCATTACATTGAAATAAACTGTACAGTTACAGTCTTCTTAACATGCTTTTTAATGTTTTATTCATACAATATTTTAATTCATTTATTTATTTATTTTTCATTTTGTTTTGTTTGCATGAATGGCTTTTATTTAAGTTCACAGAGATTTTTGTCAGAACCTTCCCTTTTTAGAAGTTTGTTTCATCCTTTTTTATTTCTATAATTTATCTGAAAAAGTCCAACAAAGCAGACACCAGCCAATAAAAATAACTGGCTGGTATGCATAATACATGGATTTACACCCCCCAGCCAGCCGTGCAAACCTGCAAATAATCCATAAAGCCCATGCAGGAGAGTATTTGCACAAAGAGATTCCCATACAGAACACATGAAATGAAGTAATGATAAACTTGTTTTGTCTAGAAAAGTTTTTTTAAAGGAATGCCTTTATCTGAACAGTCAATGATAATGCAATTATGTAGCAGATTACAGCAATGCACCATTGCAGATGATTTCCTGTTTATCCCATAATAACAAATAGACAGATTGCGCATCTGGAATAAGCTAAGCATTGCAACACGTCTCATGTCTCCATAGCAACCGATGACAAAATTGTTCAAGAGGGATGTATAAGAGAGAGGGATGCATAAACTGAATATGTCTGATGATGCTTGATGCAAAGCAGGTAAAATGTTATGCCTTTCTAATTATCATTGAATATTATTTTCTGTGGCGCAAGTGTTTTCAAATTAGTAGAAATTGATCAAAAAAAGGGATATGATTCTTAAAATTTGACTGTTAAAAATGATCAAAAGGTGAAAAATAAATCAATGTATAGATATATTGATGATTTTCATTCAGTGGGAAATGGATTAGTGCAAAAAAAAAATCCTTCCCAGTAGGTGTTTCACAAAAAAACATTTTAAAAATCAGCGCAATACTTAGCTCTAAAAATTTTGTGTGATAATATTCAAACAGCAGCTGTAATATAAAAGTGAAAAGGTAGAAATAAACCTACTCAACTATATCATTTTCCTAGCATATTGGTGCTTTCAGACTCCCATCTATCTGTTATGAATGTTTTTGCCTGATGTTTGCACCTTGGATCCCCTGCCCAAGAACCTACAACTTTAAACATCGAAACTGAAATCAGAGCAACCCATTATTTAGCAGCCAAAAAGCAGGAAGCTTCATAGAAAACAACGCAATTTGCTATTATTCTCCGAACCCACCTGGAACAGGTAGTAGAGGCCCCAGGCCAGGATGACGATGTAGTAGATATTCAGCAGGGACACGATCACAATCGAAGCGTAACCAATACCTGGGAAGACAGAGGGATGACTATTTATACTCAAAAAGAAAGTCTGAAGACGCAAATGGAATAAAGTTATGCATGGTCATTGTAGGATATATGCAAACAGCCATAGAATTACTTCAAAAAGAATCCCTGGAGTGTAAATATTGGACTTGTAATATCTCCCCGTTTTTCGTACTCTAATGGCAGTGCAAAGGACACAGCGCCACAATACCAGAGGTGGTGGATTGCAAGCATTTTTTAATGCTCTGACATAAAATAATAAGATCTGTTCTGACTAGACGGTTTGTTCCTTGAAGGGAATTTTTTCTGTTAGTTTAATCTTTATGTATTCTGGCAAACTTTACTTACAGCAATCTTCACTTTTAGAGGAAAGACCCTATGACTTTTTGTAAGACTGCTCCTGTTTTGTCTGGGATCGGCTGATTACTTTTCTTTACTTTTCTTTTTTCTTGGGATGCATGGAATCCAAATATCAAAACCAACCCTTACCCGAATCAAGACCACTTTATGATAGTTGTTAACCTTAAAATAATCTCTGGAAAAATCATGTGTGTCAATACAGCATATTGAGGATCTCTAGAATTCATCCTGATGTGACAAAAATACAGGTATCCATGTTCTGTAAAAAAAAAGAAAGAAAAAGAAACCAAAAATGCCTTGTGTCATTTTCTGAAAAACACATATCCACATAAGTGTACCAGTTCTAAAATAATTTATGTAGGCAAAATGAGAACAGAAAAACTAATAAAAATCCTTGAGGAACTCCATTTCTAATGAGCATTTTTGTTCTGTAGGGTAAAACATCTTGAAGCCTCTACCTTTACAACAATTGTTCGGACTCCATTGCATTTGTAATTTTAATGTAATTTCATTTAACTTTTGTTAATATGTTTTTATGGTATTTTTAAGTAATGTTGTCATGTCTAAATTTCTTGAAGGATGTCGTAATGTTTCATTAAACTTTATAAATGAATATATGTTAAATTGCAGTTACTATAAGTAAGCTACAAGAGGGAGCGAGGTCCATCACGATCATATTCACTCTTTCAACCTTTGCTTGCACTCGCCTGTTCTTCGATGTGTTTAGGAGAGCAACGGGCTCAATGTGTACTGATCTCGTTCCAGAGCTGGCGTTAAACACTCGATTCAGGGAGTGTGTATGCATGTCTGTGTGTCTTTTGTATTTGCACAAAACGAGACTCAAAAAGAAAATCTGTGAAAATGAGAACAAGTGTAGTCAGTTGGAATTTGAGAAGAGATTAGGTTTGAAGGTTAGCGGTTATGTAATCCTTGAGTCCAGTGAAGGTCCTATTAAGTATAGACATTGACTAGAAATGTGTGTTATCAGTGAGCACACACTGAGGCCACTCATCCAAATTAATGCCCTTCAACGTCATTGGCCATCTGTGTGTTTATGTGTGTGTCTGTGTGTGTGTTTGAATATGTATGTGTGTGCTTAAAGCATACTTATGCATTCAAGATTTGTTCAGGCCCCCTTATTTATGTGTGCCGAAAAATCAACGTGTGTTTTATACTTCAACTTCACATCCTTCTGTGTTTTCTTTTTGAAGCTTGGTCATAAATTCTCTCTCTCTCTCTCTCTCTCTCTCTCTCTCTCTCTCTCTCTCTCTCTCATCACATGGGGACAGCGCTGGTCAAACAAACAGCCACGTCGTCCTCCATGATGTCACCGCAGGTACTGAACTCAGATGACCTCGCCTTGTTTACATTCTATGTATGTTTACCATTGATCCCCTCAAACAGGTGGTGAATAAAAGAGACAATTAAAAAGATTTTTTTCCAAATCACCACAACTGGGATAAACGTAGTCAAAGGCGGATCTCATCCAAAATAAATTCCTTATGAAATGCCAAGGGGACTCGGGGTGTCGACGCCCTCCAAAATGTTGAAAAAAAACAAGTGGTTATTTATTCAATTGAATGACCTGTCACATGACAGGTGAGAAGCCTCTTGATATCTCCCACAAAGTTCTTTGAGGTACGTTTTTAACTCTTAACTGATGTTTTGGTAAAATTGTCCTGTTACAGTATCTCCTCATGGAAGAAAATGTTAAAATATGGCTAGGCAACAGAGAAACATAATAACAACCAATAATTTCACATACTAAAGGCCATGAAAGTCATATAAACATTTAACACAAATGAGGCATTGTTTGTAATATCTTGTATGAATAAACATGAAAAGGGGCTTAAAGAATAAGTGACTTGAGTTAATCATCAAGTTATAAGGATGTGGATTTTTTTTTTTTTTTTTTTATGATAAGAGTTGTTGTGACAGAACTTGAATGGCTTGTAGCCAGACATAAGATCTAATTTCTGTCTTGTTTTCCCTTTTCGGTACATCGTGCTCATGTTGTTTTAGTTTTCCTATGCTTGAGGCAGGGGATGTTTGGAGATACGTAGGAAACAAGAACTTCAATCCTGCCACTATTTCCTGGACAAGACATGGGATTTAGATCATTTCTCAGGGTTGTCAAAGTAGGTGGTTAAGAATTTCCCTTCCCCTGGCCTCAGCTGGAACATTTTAATCATTAAATCATAATTGAAATTAAAATCATGATATCAAAATAATTTTAAAATAAACTTAACTCACATGAAAATATTGACCTTTAAATTTAATTAAACACATAAAATACACACTTCATTTTTGTCACCGCCTCTGAAATCCAGATTCTTCCTTTTCCACCTTTATTTTCATTAAAACTTCAATTCCCTGTCTTAAAGAAGACATGGAATTGCTACTCCTTCTTGCTCTCCTTCTCTTCTTCGTCACCTGCCCTCCCTTCGCTCTCTTACAACACCCCCGTCACGACACCTTCTCCACCTTCATCGTCTCAATTTCTCCCCCCCGTCATCACAACTTTATCAGCCCATCTCTCCACTTATCAGATCTCTGCTCCTTTTCTTCCTCTTTCTGACTTCCTCCCTCCCTCTGTCTCTCTGTGCTGTGTTGCCGCCTTGTTGCCATGACAGCGTGTGATTCGGGACACTCTGTACATCATCTCGTTTGAGCGTGTGTGTGTGTAAAATAAAAATGGGAGCTAAGGTAAATAATTAAATCGTGTTGACGAAAACAACAGTTGCCATCATTAGAAACGACTTTCAGGGTGAACAATGTTTTCTAAAGGGTTTAACTTTGAGTGAAATATATAACAGGGGAAGGGAGGGAAAAAAAAGAGATGGAAAAATACCAAGTCAGAGGAGACACAGACTATGAATACATTAACCTTATTCAGCTAGTGGCAAGGGAGTGGAGAAGGGGGAGATGAGATGAAGAGGAGGGGTGAAAAGAAATGAGGAAAAAGAAGTGAGACTGGAATAAAATGGGTGCGAGGATGTAACTATGAAATCAGGAGTAGTTTTACAAAATGCGTTCCTCTGAAGGGAAGGCCGTCTCTTCTGTGAGGAGATTTGAAGGCGAATAGAGGCCTCAGTGTGTTCGGTAGTGGAGCATGCTGGGTTGCCTGGTAACAGTTGCAGGGTGAAGTCTCGGGCGGTGCAATCGGAGGAGAGTCTGCTGTGACTCAGCCTGCGTGTTGCACAGCCGTTCCTCTGTGAAAAAACAGCAGAGGCCTTTTTTTTGGGGGGGGGGCAGGAAAGAGCGTTGAGGACCAAGCTTGTTGCTTCAAGGGGCAAGGGGAGAGCCTGTCCAAAGTTAATCCTTGTATTATGGTCTGGTTTGAGCCCAGTTAAAAATGCAAATAAAATTGAAATGACTACAAAAAAAAATCTCAAGGAAGGACAGAACCAGAAGCACATAATGTACCTGCTCATTGAGAGATATTATGTTTTTATTGAATGTATTTGAGTTGCTATGTCTTTTTTAGACTTAAAAAGAAACCTTTGGATCTGGATGTATTATTGTTTTATTTGTTATTTTAATTGATGTACCTCTAAAGAGTACTAGAATAAGTAAAGCAGATGATACTCATATGAGGATCTTGTCTGCCTACGACATGCTGACTGAGGCTGTTTCCATGTCCTATTTTGTAAAACCTTGTCTATTGTCATTTTTTCTACTTGACTGCGATCAAATTCTAATAAGAGAATCTACTCCCTGGTGCTGCTTGCGGATCCATACCAGTAAATATGGGGCACAATTTCCCCCAGCAGGTGATGCCACCCTCAGAGGTGAACTGGCCGAGGGCGACCTCCAGGAAGAAGACCGGCAGACCACCGCCAAACAGGAAAATGAAGTAGGGGATGAGAAATGCACCTAAGAAAGAAAGGTGAAGTATTAGGATGGCTGGAAAGTGGATGAGAAAAATCATCTGTGTCGTTAAATATTTGCCTTACCTCCACCGTTCTTGTAGCAGAGGTACGGGAAACGCCAGACGTTCCCTAAACCAACAAAACCACCGGCCACGGACAGAACAAAGTCCAGCTTGCTGGCCCATTTCTCCCGCTGGGGGTGTTTGCCCTCCGCCTCATCTTCGGGCCGGGTGCCTGGGCTCTTACCAGGAGATGGCTTCAGTGTGTCCTTGTGGAAGTCCTTCAGGCACTGAAGTTTCTCTTTCTGAGCCATTCTGAAACAAAAAAATACAAAGACGGTTAGTTTTTACAGCGCTTCACAAACCCCTCGATTCAATTAATTGCTGTCTTCAGATGGGAATATTTCCACGAGATGAGGACTAGCCGGCCGCCAGAGGAGCTGGTAGACCGACAGAGAAGCACTCGGCAACCAACAAGTGGAATCCCTTTGGATAGAAACATTCAACACATAAACACAAAGAGGATGCCAAAGTATTAAAATGTTATTTCAAAGAAAAAATCAAAACCCAACAACTACTTTGATCCAAAAGCTTGAAAGGCTTCCAGTCCACGCAGCCGTATGCCTGAGTTTGGACGAGAATATAAAGGCTGCAGTCTTAGAGTGAACGCTTCCTTAGATTTGGGATGCTACGAGATGAAGAAGCTGGAAGCAGAAAAAGAAAAAAAAAACATCCCTCATTTGTTTTGCTGGCGGAAGTTGAATGTGGAGAATTGATGCCGCTCTGGTTTCGTTGAGGTGAGGGGGATGCAAACCTACCATCACTTGTTGCTTTGAATGGCGGCTGGGAACAGGTAGGCAAAGCCAGCCTGGATCTCTGCTCAGCTAATAAAACCCACCAGCCTACTCAAAGGTTGAAGGTTCAGACTTTCAGCACTGCGATAGTGCATCCCACCATCATGTCTGGTGATTGAGCTACAAGGTGAGCACATTTGTAAAAATCAAAAATGCGAAATATTACCTCATCTCCTGTGTGGAACAAAATATATAAGCTTGAAGTGTAGTAATGGTATATCAGTTTCAGAACTGGTGAAATGTGTCTCATTTTTATCTTCTTTTCAACTTTGTAATTATAGTGGCTTGAATTACAATTTGTCTTGATGGCCTGCTATACAACATCCAGCTAAGTGAAAATACATATTTTGGGTTACTTTGTTTACTTTAAATCATAGTTGCATAGGACAAAGTACGTTAGAAATAATGTAAAGGCCAAATATTTTCATATAAAATGTTACGACTCGGACGCTTCTGGGCTAACTTACGAAAACCTATTATTAACTCCAAAGTATCACAGGATCCTTAAGCTGGGCATTACATCATTACATGAACTTCTTTAATGATTGAGTTTGGCATCTTCATCAATCTGAGCACCACAGTTGGACTGCATAGAGATAGGAACAAGCCTCCAGTTAATCACACGGAGAGTTTGGGTTCATCGCCTCCAGAGCATCACCTCAGAGCCCTGCCACAAATCAAATGGGCATATCTTCCGGTGACACCCAAACGGGCCTTCGATTACATGGAATGCACCCAGTCACTGGCTAAGGTGGTATCAGGGGAGCAGGAAGCTAAACTTGATCCAGGGATATAATCAAGCTATTCAAACGTGCTGTTTTTGTTCAAGTTCATACTTCTGAACAAAACACCTCCCAGTGGTTTAAACCTGGCCTGTAACCATATGGTTCAATTGATGCACCAAGTGAAACCAAGTAATGCCAAGTGATGATTCTGAGGAGGTGACAGGTTCTTCATCAGGAACACAGATTTAAAATTACATGAAAATACTTTTAAGAGAGTATCCAATACACCCCCTTTTTTACACCCTTATAGAAAAAATGTTCATTGCAGAAATAAGTACTTTTTTTTACAGAATAAAAAGCGTAATCTCTAAGGCCTGGATAGATGAATGAATGAAAAAGCTGCAAACATTAGCAGAATAAAGATGATTAGCGGCAAAAAGGAAAACATACAATCTGACAGAAAACCCACAAAGTAGATGCGTCAATTAACACATGACAAGTTGATTTAAAATGCCTGTTATCTAAATATATACAAGGAAAAATAAAGACGTAAACTGCTTGGAGAAATTTTCAAGCCCAGATTAGAAAAAAAAGAAAAAGAAAAGAATTCTACCCGTCAACCCATCAACTTTTCCCCATCTTTTTTTTTTTCCTGTGACGCCTTGATAGACCTGGCATCTAATGACATGGACCCAGGCTGTGAATTTCCAACCGACTAGGATAAAAGCAGTCAGAAGGACAGTCATAGTCAGCAGGCATCCGTCACTGTGGAAAAGTTTGTTTGGTTTTGTTTTTTCAATCTGTCGGGCAGCTGTATCCTCCACCTCTCTTGCTCTGCCTCGACCATTAACTCACCGGGGCACCCAACATGGGGCTAAAAATTAGATATATCTCAGATAAGCTTTTTTTTGTCTTTTCTCAATTCATTATTGTACAGTTGAGTTCTTTGCTGGGAAAAAAAAAAAAAAAAACACAATGTAACGGAAGGGAATATGTGATAATTGTATAATTGGAAGGAGGCAACTCTTCCGTAATTTTCTCAAACATATCTACCCAAACGAAGGAAAATAATAAGAATCATGGAACATAAAATGAGGAGGTAGACATGCAATTTTATGCAAAAAATAAATAATACTTGCACCATATCTATTCTAAGTGAACACACACTTATCTGCATGCACCTCCAGGTAAACACATCTGCCATCTACCTCTCAATTTATCTGAAGTTCCCTCAGGTGAGTTAATGATCCCACAGACACACACAAACACACACACGCACACGCTGCACAACTAAGTTAATTTATAACATTTAGAGGAAATGGAAAATTCTCCCCTTTTGTGTTTGCACATGCGGATATGAGTTTCCTCTCGTACAATGGATTTTATTATGGTTATATATCAAGCTCTTACCTGACTACAAGTAGTGTGATGCCAAGGTGTGAATCCCTGAAATAAGCATCTTATTATCATCGTTATTATTATGACAATTGCTATTATTATTATTATCATGATTATTATTATCATTGTTTTGTTCATTTGGGATGTGAGACCCCAAAAGCTTGGTTTATGCCAAGTAGGTGTACAATTTCTTCATTCATTAATTTTCTCTATTGCTTATCCTCCATTCAGGGTCGCAGGAGACGAAGCCAATTCCTGCTGACATTGGGTCAACAGGTGGAATTTAGCCTAGTCCGGTCACTTGTAAATCACAAGGTCCCATGTAGCAACATCGGATCATTCATTTTTCCAGTTAACTTTTTTGAGTTCTCTTCATGCGTCCCCAGGAGGTGTCAGCGGGCTATAAATTATCGAAACAACAGAAGACAATGTAAAGTATTGGCAGGAAATGTTGTTGCTGCACAGCTGCTGGCAAATCAACCTCTGGAGAGCCAGACTGGTCGTGGGAACTGTAATTAACCACTGGGTGATATAAAGCTTGGTGTAGGACACAGGGACTCATTGTCAAGAGATGGGTATGTGTCTCTGTGTGTCTGTTTGTGTGTTTGAAACAAAGAATAATCTGCGGGCTTAGACTGGACTTTCAGTGACTTCAGACCAGACGCAGTGCCAAACAACACATTTACTTCACTCCCTAACGACTTGCATAACTCACGTTACTATTTTAGGAGCATGTACATTTCCATTGGGCTCATTGTCTATTAACTCCCCTCCTCTCCTCTGCCAGCCCCCCTCCTTCTCCCCTGCTCCACTTAACTTTCACTTCTCATCATCCTCCTTCTCTCTTTCTACTTCCTGTTAAACAAAATTCAAAAGATGTGGGGAGGATGCAAAAATGAGATACGTAAACATTTTGGCTGCTACAGCGTGCTCTCCTCCACCTCTCCCAAGGCAAGGCAGCATGAGAACTTTTTCTTTTTAATCTTGAAACGACAGCAGGATACATAATCACATGTCCCTGCATTTTAGATTAATTTCTGCAAGCAGAGGCAAAATTCAAAATACTGACTAGAAAAACAAAACAAAATAGGCACACATGAAAATTAGGGTTGACATGTTTTAAGGAATCCACATGGCCAAGGGAAGTCATAACCATGACTTTGAGGGGTTTTTTTCTTGCGTAATAATCAATGTGATTACGAGAATTTTCTTTCAGATGGAGGGAGTCTTTATGATGGCTATTTTTCTGAAGTCACACCAGGGCTCAAGTCAACCAGGAAATAAATTACAGCAAGACAACGACACTTGATACGAATAATAAACTTGATAAAAGCAACAGCCTCAATGTCGCTATTAATCATAATCTTACAACTCCAACTCACCAAAAATATCTACATTTGTGGGGGAAATTTTTAGAAAGTGTGTTACATAATCTAGAATGTTTCCATCTCCCATTATGCAAGACAAGTAGAACTGTTAATTTTTCTTCTTAGACCCAGATCTTTACATGATGGATGATGAATCATCGGAGAATAGCGATGATTTTAATCAGTCCAACTGTCATTTGATGGCAATTCCTAGAAGCTTGATGATTCCATTCAAATGATTTCTTAGAATCTTTCATTACTCATTAAGTCCCAATACACGTGCACTTCTTGTATACCGTATGTGTGTGTGTGTGTGTGTGTGTGTATATTAGGGTTGAAACAATCCCTTGAATGATTCAAATAAGTATTACTATTCGAAGATCCGGTGGGTGTTACATGAGCAGCATAAGCTGCCTACAGAGGCAGAAACATCAAGTAGCAAATGGAAGACACAATGTGATAGAAATGACAAAAAATATCAAAAGTGTCAAATGTATGGGACCACTACAAGCTAAAATCGAGAAGAAAAAAAAAAAACCTTACAGTCTGTTCATTGTAAAATGAAATTAGCATTTCATAGTACCACATCCTGAATGTTGCAATATCTGAACAGGAAGGATCTGCAATCTGCTTCTTTTTTTTTTTTTTTTTTTTTATACACTCAATTAACATCAAGTATACTTGATAAGATAGTTTATTTACCAAAGTAATCGATATCTGTAGTCAAAATTAATACATATATATATATATATATATACATACATATGTATACATATGTATATATATATTTTTTTTTTTTCACTTTTTTTTTATCTATTTATTTTTTTATTTATTTTTTTTCCCATTTAACTTTATCATGGAACTTGCCTATCAGACAGCTGCTATGCAGACTCACTGAAGCGCTGGGTTTTTTGGTAATTTACTGACAACTTTGAAAATGTAAAAAACACCATTCAATATCCCTTGTTAGTTCAACTCTATGATAATTCTCACCTTGTCCCTAGCTATGTTGCATCACACTGTAATGCTAGCACAGGAAGCTGTTAGCACAACAAAATCAGTGTATTTATGCAGCAGTCATTGTTGTTGGTGGAAACGATTATGATGTGTATTTTTTTTATTTGTTTTACAATAAAATCTATTATAAAAGACCAGAAATATTCTTAGCAGATAAGTGTTGTTAATGCACCTAGTTCAGGTCTTTCCAGCTCAAGAGCACAATGTATAAGCCACCATATTTGCCCACAGTTTCCTGCTAGTTAACCTTGTAATAGATACAAAGAATGTATCAGTGAAGTCGAATGATCTGGAACAATGAAAGGACACGGTCGATTTTTATTTTATTTATTTACTCAATCATTTATAATGATTGATAATTTGGGCTTTTTACTCACAACACACCCTCTGATGGGATGCTCAGGGGTAGACAAGTGTCCCTGTCCATTTGGGGGCTTCCCTTCGAAATCTTTTTCATTGTCAAGCATGTGGTTCTCTGGCGTTGCTTCTCATTTGCTTTGTTTTTTCAGTTTGTTTTTCCCATTCCATTGACTTATAATGCAAATGGTCTGCTTTTCCTTATCTCTCTGTTCTTGGTGTGGGTTTACAATGCTTGGCATCCAGTGAGTTGTGTTACTACCCTTTTTCTTCAGATCCAGTTGTCAATCTTCATATCACAATGTGATCATGAGGTCACGCTGTCAAAGATGTCCCTCCTCCTCCTTCTCCATTCCCCGGCCTATGTAAATCTGAAACTCCATTCTCCTTCATTCCTCATAGCTTTCAGAGTCATTTCTCAAGTCTAGTTGTCTTTGAAATTAAAATGCTTTACACTTATTGGCAAGGCTGTACAGCCATCTTTGTCGACTCTTGGTTGGATCTCTATCTTAATAACAAAGTACAATTCGAAGTCAAACATCTTCTGGGAAAGTCTGACTGTTATAGTTCACTGCTGCTTGAAAACCAACTGTAGTGGAGTAACAGCATTACCCACAGTGAGGTGATGAAACTATGCGGCTCCTTAATATTCAATAACGCTTAGGGTTTCTTCTTGATGTCTTTTAGCTTTATCATTCCTGTGCTCCCAAGGTCTTCTTCTCCATTCCATACTCAAGCTGATATGACTTGGTTTCTCTTGGCTTCAGGAGGAACTCTGACCTATAGAGCTGGGAAATCCCAAGGTCTTGCAAACCCCAACGGAAACATCAAGTTTTGGCATTAAACTGCACAATGAAAAAGGCAAGCGCCTAATCCTTAAAAACTTGTTTTTACTCTGCTGATAATCTGTTTACTTTTCAAACCCAGGTCTTCAGTCGATAACACCAGTTCTGTGGTCACAGCAAAGCAGTAACTGTCAGTCTGGGTGAAGACCAATGGCTGACCGGGCAAGAATTAATTGCACAAACCAAGGCAAACCATCTCAGCTGTTAAAGCTGTACTTCAACACCCTTGTGTGAACTTCTGCTATCAGTCAACTACAAAAAATACATTGAGGTGAATCTCAATTAACTTATACCAACAGGTGGCAGCAGAACAGTTTTCTCACGTGTCAAAATGTGTTTGCAGATCAAACAAAAATTGATTCTCTCACCAGAGATGTCACACTCCCAATTTGGCACACGTTACTGTCTTAAGAATCTGCAAAGGATTACTGATTAAAACCAAGCATTCAGACACACCACCAAAGCTCAAAAAACTGTCCCAGACAACCCGTTGGTCAGGTAAGCCATTTGTCCTCCAATCCACTAACCTCCAATAAGTTGACAATTAATGAAGTTGCGAGGGCCTTCCAATAGAATTAAACCTGCAACTTTCATGACAACTTGCAACGAATCAGCATGTTTGCTGCTTTCATCTTCAACTTCTGCTGAACATTTAATCTCCCCATTACAATTAGCCCCTTAATGTCTTGAAGAATGACAGACATTGACCCTTTTTAAGTGAGACCTTCAGAGATAAACAGGTTATAGGACAGCTAAATGTAGTCATTGTTTTTACAGGTCAGTTGTCCAAGCTGGTTAATGTGTAGGTAAGCACCTGAGATCCAATGGGGACTTGAAGTCGACTCCACACCATAAAAGTTTTGGCGGAAGAGCTTGCGTCGTAAACAACTGGTGTCTTTATATATAGTTAATGACTGTTGGACTTTCATTTTCTCGGACTTTGCCCACAATTTATATATATATATATATATATATATATATATATATATATGTCAGATATATATAAGTGTGCGAATCACACTTATCATTTAAACAAATGTTGCATCTGGTTTGGTTTGTTTGTCACTAGGTGAATGCACATCATTTGTTTATCCTGAGTGGTTTTGATGATCTTTGAGGCAGTGTGTGTCATCTCTGGTATGGATTCTTACAGACTAACTGGACTTGGCACTTGAAGCGGCAGCTGCTCACAAGTTGAATTCCCTACCAAGGCATCAGCTGTGAGCTGTAACACCACAACAAGTGAACCGTTATCAATCCAAACACCTACTGCCATCTTACAGTTACCAATTTCTAGATTTTTAAAGGCCAAAAGCTGCAAAACAGTTAGATTTCAAATGATAAAATTATTTACAACATCCATGAATTTTGTATGCCTTGGGTGGAGTTTTGCAAAGAATGGATCTGTTGATACCAGAGGCTGGATTGCAAAAAGTGGTAGCTGAAACTTATTTAGATAAACCTTAAACACAGCAGGCAGAAAAAGACTCAAATCTGAGGGAAAAAAAAACATCATGTGCAGTAGTCATGAGGGCATGACGAGGGTTACTGATATTTATACTTATATTTGATTATTAGCATAGTGACTTGAGATAGAGGAAAAGTAAGTTGGTGATGAACAGCACTTTCCTTAGCCTACCAAGTTCAGATATGTCACACACAAAAACACAGACACCCACATCCTCGTTTTGCTCAAGTCACAGCCGAACACACAGCATCAACAAAGTGTCACACACCAGCTCCACGATCTACATTGGCAGCCGCTGAGATTAGATTAAGCCCAGGGTCAGGAGACGGCAGCATTTCATACTTCATACTATTTTAGCGTCTCACAAACAGAGGTTGTGGACCCAAATATTTCCCTTTGGAAAATAAAAAGGTTCTCAGAATAATCACTCTCATCAGTACAGCTAAAATCTTGACATCCTCTACGTTTTGGATCAAATTTTAGCAGTGAGATGCGGAACAATTATCCTGAAAACTTAAATTCGATCCAATGTTAGGTAGCCATTAGCTCTAATTTATCATCTGGTAAACTCCAGACCTGAAGGCACAGAGCTTACAAATTCAAATATTGGTTGATGTTGTTCAATCCATTTACAAGTGGTGATTCAAGGAAGTAAAATATCAGACTCTTATCTATTTGTAACCTTTTTTTGTACTGAATTTGACAAGGAAAAGATGCATTGACATAATGTTTTTGATTTCCTTTTAAGGGGTTTGTGTATCATTAAAAATATATTTAATATGTTTAGGGCCTTTGAGGTGAAAATGCTTTGCCTTCACACCAAACACTAAGAGAAACAAGGGGAAAGAGAAACGCCATGATTGATAACAGAGACAGAGGATATTGTAAAAAGGAGGGAGGGAGGAGAAGAGGGGAGAAAGAAAAGGGGTCGTCGGAGACGTGGAGGAGAGGGCGAGGAGAAAGGAAGGAGCGGAGAGGAGGAGCGAGAAGGGGATGAGACGAGTGAGGAGAAAGGAGGGAGCAGGAGGAGAGTAAGGATCGAAGGTAAGGAAAGAAAGGGAGAGAAGGGGGGAGTGTAGGAGAAAGGAAGGTGCAGGAGAGGAGAAAAGGAAAAGAGCGGATGTGGGGAGTGGGGGGGGGGCAGAGAGAGGGAGGAGGCGCCGCGCGACCGGCAACGTGCGTCTGATGCGCATCTCCGCCTTTGTGCGCCCCACTTCTTCTTTTCTCCTCCCCAGGACTCTGAAACACTCCGTGGGCTTCAAACAAACTGCATTCAACAAAATAAGAATTTGCTGCGCTACACCTGACGCAGCATCCAAATATTTTTTTTATTTCCATCACCACCAACAACAATTCACCCCCCTCAACAACCACCATCACCAACAACCCCGTGCACGCCCGAATCCACGCACACTGCCCACGCGTCGGGCCGCGTTCTCGTTGCATTTCAACGCTATTAACAAACAGCCTGCAAATCCGGCGATGATCCTTCCTAAGCGCACGACTCCGACCAACTCCATCAGCAGGGCCGCCAAACAAAATCACACAAACGCACACAAGCGCGCACACATCTTCATAAAATATATTAATAAATATAATAAAACGCACGGATATCAACGAGCGACCGGGGGAAAGGGATGCTTTGCCGAAAAAAGAAAAAAAAACTATTTAATACATTTTTTCACTAATTCATTCAAAAACAACATTTCAGGACGATACTAGGAAACATCAACGCAAAAGCATCGCATTCATGGTGCACGTTGCCAAGGTGTGTATGTCGCATCTTTACCTGCCGTGTTGACTCTTTATTCTCTATTTTATTCTGTCCTTTTAATGTCCTTTGCGCGTGGTCCCCTGTCCGTTTCGCCTTGTCTGCGTCGCGGCGTGTCTTTGGGAGAGACTGAGGGCTGCACACAGCGCTCGCCTATATTTTACCCTATTTATAAGCCTCTCTTTCTGACCTTTGTCTCTTAAAACGGGGGACCGGAGAAATCGGCGGTAGTGGAAAATCACCGGCCTGCCTCCTCGCAGAGCAACAGGAGAGCAGTGAGCTTGGCGCCTTCAGGGTCCGGTGGAAAACTCGGTATAATCTAAACGTCGTGCATTATCGCTCTAACGGTGGTGTGATGGAGCAACTCTCATTTTTGTTTGTGCAGGGTCTATAACAGAATAGAAAAACAAAAAGTTGGAACACGTGTTGAAATAATACATTTGTAAAAGGCTCATGTATTTTAAAGGATTTTATGTAATCGTCCCGATGTGGAACAATAAATATAGAAATATTCTAATGTGTTAAAAACAATACGAAATATGGATAAACCAAAGCTATTTTTAACAGTTTAAAGAATTACACATTGAAATACATTTCGTTTTCAAAATTTAAATGTATTGATAATTCCCTCGGACGTATAGGCTTTGTATTTATTGTAAATTCTGTTAAAATAATTGAAATATTCATACCTTATTTTACTTTCAATCTTGTGTGTTTTTTTAACTGAGCTGTATACATCCTTTTTCTTAAAAAAAAAAAAAAGGAAAAAAAAATACATATATAATTGTGTTATAATTATTATTATTATTTTATTTCTGGACATTTACCCTTTTTACACATGTCCCAAATAAAGTTTTATTATTATTTGCATTATTATTGTTATTACCATTATTAATGTTCTATCAATCTGACGGTATTATAAAATTAACTTGATTAATGTTGTGGTGACTTAAAGGTATTATATAAAAGACCTTTTTAAAAATTATCATTACTGAAATGAGACCGGGGTGGTTGGATTATTGTTTATATTTTGTTCACATTTATTTCTATTTTTCAACTTTGTGTTACCAAGATGGATCTGAAAAAACAAAACAAGATGAATGAATCATTTTTACAGATAATAAAGACAACATAAAAAAATGACAAAATTTCCCCTTGACAACCCTGCTCTGTATTACCAATAACTCCTTGAAATGCTCTTTCCATTGATACTATAGATAGTGAGAGTCACCAACTACATTTGAACGCATCATTAAGGAGCATTAAAGTGGCAGTCCCATGCTTGCCGACTGCCACTCCCCCTCCCTCGCCCCCCTCCCCCCGCCCTCAGCCCCTCCACCGCTGTCAGCCAAGCATTTCACCCTCTCGACGGTGGCGCGCACGAGCTCCGATTCTCAGGCGCGACAACCCCTTCACACACGCACGAACACACACACGGAGACACACGCGCCCTGCACCTCCACCTGTGCGCATGCCCGTGAGCACGTGGAGCATCATCCAAACAAAAGATAAATGCAGATAAATGCTGATTATTTGATGTTAAATTATGCTGATAATGTTTTAATTTATAGTAATTTATAATTCTGTTTTTCTTATCAAATATTCCACTTATTTCTTGTTATCTATATTTCAGGCCATTCCCCCTGCGGTCCTGTAACTTCTAACTGCAACATAGCGCACAACTGTAGTCGGTTGGTGTGTAAATAACATACCTCATTCTCACACACACACACACACACACACACACGCGCACTGCACAGCACAAAGTATTTTTCCACCTAACTGTAAGAGGCTTCAGTATCTTATTTACGGAGGCACATGGTCCAGTTTCGAATTAGTTTCTTGGGTTCTTTCTGTGTCAGGTCTTTATATTCTCCAAGTTCAACTGCCTGGGTTCTCCTTGTTCCTGCCTGGGTTCTCCAGGTTCTCCGCCTTTCTCCTACAGTCCATAAACAGTCAGTAGGTTCAATGAAGACTCATAATTGTCTGTATGAATGACTAAGGTTGTATGTCTTCGTATGCGGATCTGTGATTTACAGCTGACAGGTCTCCTGCAGGAAAACCAATGTAGATAATGAATTAATGAGTTGTTATCATAATGAGTTATGAAATTAACATGAAAGTGTAACAAATGCATGAGTTCATGAACCAATAATGGAAAACTACAGCCGCTACACCCCCCTCAACTCTCCCCTTGATTCTTATACATGAGCCCATATTAACACAGCACGAGGTAGGCAGGCCCGTTCTTCCTTCCTTCGTTCCTTCCTCCATTCCTCCTATCCTTCCTTCCTTGCCCACTTTCTCATACTTCACATGTAAGAAATTGTCTTTCACCACACAAGTCATCTAATATCCATTTTCTTATTTGTCTTGTCTTTTTCCTATGTTATCGCATGTAAAAATGCAGACATGTGCTAAGTCTCAGTGGTGTTAATCTTCATCACAGACTCTCCCCTGCAACACGAACAAAATGGATGACGAGTTGGTGTGATAAGCCAGGCGAAAAGAGCCAGCAGCTAAATACGCAACCGAACATATAACACACACACACACAAAACAGTTCTGGCAGTGAAGAGGTGAAGATGTTAATCTATGTTTTCTGCGAACATTCTCCTCTCGCTTATTTGCACCATTTAAATCTGATATAATCGTCCATGTTATCAAGTTTTACTTCTCGTATTCAGTCATTCTTCTTTTAAATAAATTGTATTATTTATAGATAAGAAATTAGTTCTGTTAACCTCAAACCAGATTACTTTAACATTTAAACATGGCCCTGTGAACGCCTCGGTTGAGCAATGGGCTACAGTCGTACGATGCAGCACAGATGGGCTTGTAGGAAGTTCTGATGTCGCTGTTAATGTGTTCAGAGTTTCCCCACCCGAGTGAGTGGTTTTGTTTCAGTTGAGAGTCTACTTTTCAGCATGCTGAGAACAGCTCATTGACTAATTTAAGGCCGTTCCAGAATGCTAATTACACAGCAGTGTCCACATGAAAAGCACAGCCAGGTGTTGACACATTGGTGTGAAATTGTAATTAGTGGGCTCTTCCTCTCACAGGGGACTAGCTATAAAGCATCGCAACGTTAATGTCAACGTGCAGAATCGCCTATCCACTCAAAGGACATGAGATGGAAGAAATTCAACAATTTTGGTGAACCTGATTGGGTGACTCCAGTAGCAACCTTCAGGTTGTGTTGATGTTAGATAACACTGATGGAACCAATGATAAAACTAACCTGAATTTCAATGGTTAAACATAACCTAAAAGTGAGTGATGATGTGTGTTATTGAGGGATCTACATTTGCAAAATGGCTATGAATCATTTTTGATTATTTTGGTAGTCTGGTGTGGGAGACACACCAGACTGTCTTTAGTTTTCTGACATTTTCCTCCTCCTATGAATATTTCTTCACCCCTTTTTATCTTCTGGCAGCTTGCACCACTAAAATATTAAAATGCAGTTTTGGAATGATACTTTTCTTTGCTCGGATGTCTTGTATTAAAGGGGAAATTAAAAAAAGATAATAAAAAGACAACATATAGCTCATTCTTACTTCCTCAAAATGTTGTCAGTGGGCATCATAAGAAGAATGCCTGCAGCACACATTTGGTTGAATTATTCTTCTCATTTTTTTTAATTGGAGATTCTAAGCTTACTTTGATTTACTTTCTTAATCCTGTCCTTGTTGCTTCATATTTTTTCTAGAGGTCCTGGAGTATTTTCTTTTTTTGTATTTGCCGCCATTGTTTATAGTAGCTTGTCTGTGCTGAACCGCACACAGGGGAGCTTTATCTACTCCGAGTAAGTGTCATCATGCCACCTAACTTAACTCAGAAACCACTGTGTGGTGCAATCGAGAGCCTGAAGTGTGCGCAGTGAAGATAAGGCTGATTTCACTGACCTTTCCACATAAGCTCAGTTCTATGGTAAAAAAAAAAACAACAAAACAACTTTTCAAGCTGAGATAAAGTGCAGTTTTTTTCCACTGTAGTTTATACATTTGGTGTTTGAATAAGAAAAACACAAGATTCAGCACATCTTGAAGACTCTTTTTTCTTTCTTGGTCTTACAAAATAACTGTGAGAAACAAAAACAATAGCCACTGTAGTTTCCAGAGAAATTATTGAATGTATATGATACCTATTTCCTTCTTGGCGAATGACATTGTTGTATAAATTGATATGGCTGAATCTAACTCAAGTGGAACTGAGAGGATAACATATGTTTTGAACAGAGGTGACATGAGAGTCAAGCAACAGAGAGAGAGAGAACTTTCAGTGTAGCTCTCATCTTCAATACTTCTCAACAGTTTTTCTCAACCACAGCTATTTCCTGTCAAAATGGGATTAAAACTGACAGTGGGAGGGTTCGACTCCCCCTAACACCTTGTGGGTTCATGTGTTACAGGTCTACACTTTGACATTTCCTGCGTGTGTCTGTAAAAGTCAGATGCGGATGTTGAGACTTTTATCTCTTATCTGCTCAGGAACGTTTCACTGTCAAACCTCAAAGAAAGAAACATTGAAAAAAAGGTAAAAAGTTATCACAAAAACAGATTTTTTTTTACTTAACAAGTCAAAAACAATCTAAAATATGCTAAAAAAAATGTCAACAGATGATAAAGGTTTTCTGAAGGCTGCCTTCCAAAACCTGTCACAACACGCTTCAGTGGTGTGTAGTTACCATGTTATAGGTTCTTATGTGGAAGGAAAGTTTAAAAAAACAAAAGGTAGATAGTCAACAATCTCAAAAATAGGACAGAGGAGCAGGTTCAGTTTGTCGTCTCCCTCTCCTGTTCAACTGCAGCCTTGTCTCTGCTGACCCCACCAGTGGGGTCGAGGGGCCGCTAGGTGATGGAGGCCTACTTGAGCTTTAAGCTCATATTAGTGGGTGGTTAGTCACTGAGGCGGGCAGGCGGGCTAACAGATTAGCGCCTGTCATCTGATTGCCACAGCCGTCCAGGGAGGGGGATTAAACTGAAATAAATGCACCACTATCTTGTAAACACCAGCATTATAGGGAGTGGGAGTTCGGGTTGGACTGTCAGAAAAAAAAAAAGTTCTAATTTTCACATATGCAGATAACAGTAATATTGACGCAGTGGCTGTAAACTCCCCTGACATTGTTAAAGGACTGCAGTTCTAATCCCACGGAACTTAAAGCCAGGCCCTCTCCTTGCAACTCAGTGAGGGAGCTCATTAGTTGGCCTCTTTCTCCATTCATCCATCTTTTCATGCAGCACTGAACAGTCAGACAGCAGTTTCCCCCAGGCGGCTACGTCAGCCTTCCTTAAAAGGAACCCGCAATGACTTTTATTTGGGATTTTCAAGAAGGTAAAGAAATGCCTGGCAAGAAAACTGGGAATATGTAGCAAAGAAGCTTAGGTCCAAACTGAAGACCACCATAAAAAAAAGACAGAATCTAAAAAAAATGAACAAGTCGAAAGAGAAGTCAAAACCAAAAATAAGCATACTGCCTCCAGAGGTGGATCTCTTCTTATACTATCCATGTCATCAACTACCCAACTGCTATGAGATCCCCCACAAAACACACAGTCAATCTTGTCAATGAAAGTAAAACCTTGAGTGGCTCTTAAGCAGGATGAAACGTCACGTATTTCAGAGAAATGAATTGAGTAAACAATCAGTTTTACTCAGTGGTCTTGATCAACCTGCAGAACAGACTCTGGGGGAGATTCCTTTCAAATATTTGTGAAATCCATGAATAAGTATATTGAAATTTTTGCACAAGTCTATTTTACAACTTGATAATGAGAAGAAGTTTAAGGTCCATTGAAGATACAAAAGCTCTAGAAAAGTCCTGTTCATGACCACTCTTCTGTTTCTCCTCATTTACTACTGTTTGTTTTGTGAATACATTAAGGATCTATACTAACAGGTGACTTATCTTAGTTTAATAAAACAATGCAAACAGCGAGAATCTCTTTTCAGTGAATGAAAATGATAAGAGGGAGGGAAAGGTATTACTGCTCACTTCTGACTCCCCTGCTTACCATTGTTACTGTGCAACTTTTCCATAACGCTGCCATGGAAATAATCAGTGCTGCAGATAGTGAGACATAAAGTCAGTGTGTTACCATGGCAGAGGGCTATGTTTCGCACAGCATTTTGGGAAGGAGACTTTGTTCTTCTGAGGGCGCAAGTCCACAAATGAAACTGTAATTTTCTTGACGTGCACTGAAGGGTTTGTCACAATCCTATTTCCTGCAGGATATAAAAGCCAACAAAGCATTTTTAAAGAAATGGATAATCAGACAGACATTAAACTGAATTGGATAAATTGAGTAATCTGTTATCCTGGCGGCCAGACAATACCAGATTTGCTGATCTTGAGTACCATCTCAGGCCACTTTTCAAACAGTTTCTGTAACAATGGGCAAACCGCAACCAGGAACTGTATCTTGGTCAGGGTGTGATTATGGGCTACAGATACTCAGGTAGCATGTATACCTGACAATGCATTTTTATACTTACTCCCACAGTCCAAAAAAAAATCAGGAGGTTGATTGAAGATTTAAAATTGTCTGTAGGTGAGAGTGACAAAGTGGTTGGATGTCCCTACATGTTTCCTTATGACTGACGGGTGAAGTGTCCAAGTAAAACTCATAAAACACACGTAACACAAGGAATTATACTTCACCACAGGTGGATCCAAAAAATAACAACAACAAAAACTTTAGGAAGGCTGATTTCTTTGGTCTTTTTTGTCATCCAGCTGTTGGGAATATGACCAGTATCTCGAAACAAGCTACGGAATCAAAGAATATAACCTATTAGCTTGGTGTCTTCTATATCTTCATCTCTACAGTGGCAAAAATATAGGTTATCTTTGGCAAAATATTTGGGCTCTGCTACTCGAAGGAAATTACTGCACTGTACAGTACTGTACAAAATGATGTTATGTTGCTTCATAGGGACAAACCTTTAAGGGGACCAATCCCATTAATAAAAATTATCTGCAAAAATTTGATTTCAAACAATGTGTTGAGCAGCATTTCATCGTACAAATTGCCTCTCAACACAAACTATCCTCCTCCTGCTGTTCTTCAACTTTTACTCAACAACAGACATTATCAACAGCACGGTGGTAGGGGGCAGTGGTGTTTGTCTGGAGTGGTTGCTGGCAGGCCAATCAGCGTCTCCTTAAAAAGACATTATTCGCTTAACTGAGCTCCTGGTCTGTTGTTCATTCATTAAATGCTCTAAGTCACCTATTCTTTTTTCCTTAGAAATGCACCTCAAATCTACTTTGTGCAGTACTTAAGGGAGAAGCTAATTTTCTAACACGGATGGGGCCTTATACCTTCAAATGTACTTTTCCCAACGATGTTTAAAGCCAAGTTTAAAATTACCCAGGGCTGTAAGGAGCTCGGGGAGACCATGGAAAACAACTCCCGGAGGGCTCCAAGAAGATTCTGGTCTGCCGACCCACGTCTCAAGAGGGGGAGGCCGTGCAAAGTGTATGCTGTGTACAGTGCGAATGGTGCGCTGCTGACTTCGACTCGAGACATTGTGGATCGGTGGAATAATACCTCCCACACCTCCGAAATCCCAAAAACACGCCTTACAATGAGGATGATCCCCTTCTTTAAAAAGGGGGATTGTCGGAGAATGTGCTCCATCTACAGGGGAATCACACTCCTCAGCCTCTCTGGTAAGATCTACTCGGAAGCGCTAGAGAGGAGGGTCCTCAGGGTAGTTGAATCTCAAATTCAGGAGGTGCAGTGTATATTTCATCCTGGCTGTGAGAGTGGAGCAGATCTATACCTCCATCAGGGTCTTTGAGGGCACCAGGGAATTTTTCTTTGCTTTTTGCAGGTGATTAGGTTCTGTTGGCTGTATCATTCTGAGATTTCCAGCGCTAGCTGGAGCAGTTTGTAGCCAAATGTGAAGAGGCTGGAATGAGGATCAGCATCTCCAAATCCAAGACCATGGTTCTCATCCGGAAACAGTTGGAGTACCCCCTCTCCTCTCAGTTTGCCAGTTGATCTACGTTCCTACCCTCACCCATGGTCATGAACTGTGGGTCATGACTGAAAGAATTAGATCACGGATCCACGGATTGAAATGGTTTTTCTCCGCAGGCTGTCCACACTCTCCCTTAGAGATGGGGTGGGGAGGAGACCACGGGGAAGACCCAGGACACGCTGGAGAGACTATGTCTCTAGGCTGGCCTGGGAGCATCTTGGGGTCCCCCCAGAAGAGCTGGACCATGTGGCTGGGGAAAGGGAAGTCTCGGCCTCCCTGCTCCAGCTGAGTTTGGCCCCCACAACATGAAGATGGATGGATGGATGAACCAGGTTTTATCGTAATCACAATGCATTGTTTTGTTCTTCAAACTTTCCAGCTCTTCCTCTTTTTTTCCTACAGCACCAACTGCCCATCTCAACTTTTTCCTCTTTGATTCTTCCATACACCCTCTCTCCCTCCTCCCTCTCTTTCTCTCTCTTTTCCCATTCCTTTTTTTCCAGCTTGTTTGTTGAAACAGACGATTAAAACTTGGTTTCTTAATTTAACTTGGCAGCTAAAGCCACCCAGTTTCGGTCATGAGTTGCTGAGTGGAGGAGGAGGGTGCCTGGGGAAGTGTTGTGACTTCACCACTCTCCATTTGACAGGAGCAAATGGTGCATTGTGGGTGGGTCTGGTCTAAAAGAGGCATATGAAGAGTCGTCAACTGCATTGACATAATCCAAAGAATGTAATAGCCAGAGCCATGTGATGCTGTTGTCATTTGATGTGAACCTTCAAAAACAAATGGGAGAATATCAACTATATGTCAACATCCAAACTTTCCTTGAACTGAAAGTTTGAGAGGTGGAGCTGAGAAGAGATTGTGCAATCCCGAAAATCCACTTCAACACAAAAGCTGAAAACTCTCACTTTTCCTTATACAGAACTTTCTGAAGTGATATTCAAAAATACAAACTTTCAATGCAAGTTTTGGAAGGTGAGTGGCTTTACATTTTGATGAAAAGAAGACTTGTACTTCATCATGTTTGAATTGTCCTACGAAGACTCACTGAGTCATGTGGGAGTTAAAATCACAGAATCAGGCTGGAAGATGAGTTTAATTTGGGGCACAAAGACAATAGTGTTTGGACTTTGGTTCTCCTGCTTTGAGGAATGCCGGCCACTGGCGACTGGAACTCATCAGAGACTGACAGCTCAACAACAACAAGCCTAATGTTGCCATGACAGATGATGACGCTTGACTTCCTGGGGCTTGTTTCAGGGAACTGGAGTTTTACATCTAGCATGGTAGATGTAAACAAGGCCCTTTGATTTTTTGTGTTGTTTTTTGTTGTGTTATGTTTTTCGTATTGTTTTTTTTTTTCAATGGGGGCGGGGGCCTTCAGCAGAGGCATCATGACGGCAGCCTCTCTGAGTGTAAAATGGACGTAATGCTGTTACATCGTCCAAGTTCCAGTAAATAGTCTGAGTCACAATATTCATTCAGCAGGTCTTACGTCATTTTGTTGCTCTGCTTTCAGGTCTGACCAAAGTTTCCTGGCCCTCTCTTTCTCCATGAGAAGAGGAAAACATTTATCTTAAAGGGCCTCCTATGAATTAAAACGTTACATCACTTCAGGACTTGAGGAAAGAACCTGAACAAACCCATTTCATATTCCTCAAGTCAAATTTAAACTCTAATTTAGCTACATTTGGCTTTTTTATTCTCATTAAGAATTCTTTCCCTTTGGAAGACTCCTGTTTGAAGTCTTAAGTTCAAGATAATTTTTTCTTTGTTTTGAAGTGTCTTTTGCAATATAATTTTGCTATTATGACAAAACAATCCCATCATAATTCGAAATAAAGAACCCCTGTTAAATGTGTATCCAAGCTTTTAATAACAGCTGAATTAGTCAAATCAGCTTCACAGCCGTTTTTGGTGACCAAAAGCTGCTTAAACACTGGAACCTAAAATTGGATGAACCTGGTGAAGGTACCATAAATTCATGATTTAAAAGATTACAGATATTCATTATTTGAGAAACCAGTCATCACTGAAGTGATCAGAGTGCTGGAAAGATATTTGAAAAGATTTCAGTCAAAAACCCTCTCGGCAGCAATCTGGAGCAAAGAATGGTGACAATGTTCTGAATTCTGTGATAGAGTTCAAATGTTCAGAGTGATAGATAAAGCAAAAACTGAAAAAAAACAACAGCTGGCAGTGCAATGATCCAGCCACCAGATGACCAACCAGGTAATCAATTCCAACCCAGCACTGGGGGATTTTTCTCGCTGACTTGCAAGTACCTGACTACCAAGATGCAGCTCATGTTTGACATTTGATGGAAGGATGAGATGAGCCATCCTGTTTTCAAGGAGACCCTCAACACGCAAATGCACATAAATTCAACATCAGCGAGCAGAAAAATGCCAGGGGGGTTTTCAGATACGTGGTAACTCGGGGGCCATCGTCTGATTTACTGCTGGGGTTACAGGAATGGGATGAAATTAAAAACGGCTTGGTCTTATCACCTGGACGGCAGAAGGGAAGAGTTGAAGGCAAGGCCATCAACTATGAGATGAAGAGCGAAAGAAGCAGTAAGAGACAGAGGAGCGGATCTGACTTTCTCGCAGTACTCCAACCTTTAGAAACAACAGATTAAATGAGGTGTACCCATTCTGCATTCATTTTTTTAAATTATTTTCTTTTCTCCCAGGGTTAACATGAAGTGGTGCCAACTTAAGATTATAGCAGGTGAGAAGTAGTTTAATCTGAATCAATGACTGGGCCATATACTCCAGTATCTCATATACAACTACGGACAATGGAGTCTTCAATGAACCTACTGACTGTTTATAGACTATAGGAGGAAGGCAGGGAACCTGGAGAACCCAGGCATGAGAACTTGGAGAGAACCCAGGCAGGCAGGGGAAAAACATGAAGACTTCACAGCAAGAGAATCTACTGGCCACTGGAATCGAGACTGGAACCTTCTTGTTGTTAGGTGACAAGACTGACCACTGGCCAACTGTGCTGCTAAGATGGAGAATGATAGTTACTTTAATTTTCTTTGAGAGTTGAAGGGAGAGGAGAAACTGAAACATTTGTCACTGAGTTTAAATATCTGATCCATTCAAACAGTTATAAAGTCAAATTTACGCCATGTTCACATGAAATCCAACAGATGGAAAAAAATTCTGGATGGGGAAATCAATCGAATAGTCTAAAGGAATAGTGTTAAGACAAAACACTGATAGTGTAACATTTCAAAGAATGGAAACAAATAAACCAAAACTATTGGCTGTCTTGTATTTTATGTAATTTTTCTCGAAGTGAATGTGACTGAAAACAAGCTTTCTTTCGTTATTCTATTGCGCTCTGACAATTCACTTGATATGATATGATTCAAATGATATCAAGTAAAAGTTTAGGTCTGATTATGTAATTGGATTTCATTGAATCTTTCTTTTCCCCAGCATTGTCCCAGTACCGTTTGCATAATGTGTTGTTATCGGAAACAGATGCTACCATATCACAATCTTAGAATAGTGAATCACTGGTTCGTTGAAAGAAAAATCTGAGACTGTAACAAAACAAAGATTTAAGTTTTGGCCAGACAATACTCTTAAAGTTACCAACCATTGGGTCTGGCAGAGAAAGTGTTGACAAATTGTTTGTGGATTGATATTGGTGAATTTGTACTTATGTTGCTGTCAGCTGAACATCCGTGTGTGTGTGAGTGCGTTTGTGAGAATAAGTTTGTATTTCGGTTAGCTTGGTTGGTGGTAAGCACTCTTGAAAGGAGATCTGAACCCCTTACAATAAATCCGCTCCGTCCAGTTCACCTGCCAACCCCCTCCCTGGGCGTATGGCTGGATGCCTGTGACGCTCCCTGCATTGAGCTGCACACAAATCCGGCCTCCGCCAAGAGCAGCAGCAGCCCCGCGTTATTTTCCATTAACACATTCCTCAGTGGCGCTAGAAAGCCGCTGTCAGGGGAAAGTCTGGCCACTGGCTGATGTTTGCACGCGCTGAGAAATAAACCCAACAATGATGGTTGTTGACCCAAGGTTCAACCTCCTAACACAGTCCAGAGTGTAAGCGCTTAAAAACTTGACACAGAAACAGTGACTTTCTTTTTCCTACAGTAATCAGACTTTGAACACAATCTGTCATTCCGAACATTTTTTTGCAAAAAAAAACAAAACAAAACCGACTGGTCGATGATAATGGAGATATAGCATTCTTGCAGACCCTGGGAACATATTTCAGAATAAATTCTTCATGGTAGTGCCATGGTAACCATTTCACCTCTCACCCATTTGACCCCTTTGACTTTGTGGCAACCATATGAGTGAAGTGATTTCCCCCCAAAATGATATATACATATACATATATATATATATATATATATATATATATATATATATATATATATATATATATATATATATATATATATATATATATATATATATATATATATATATATATATATATATATATATATATATATATAACATATATAACATTTAAAACAAAGAAAAACATCAGAAAATTCACAAACACACTGACTGAGGATTAACATTTTTGATACAGCTTCATCCCGATAGGAGGAACTTACACATGAGTAATGAAGGGATCATCTTCTATTTCTTTTACCTTCAGCTTTCCGTCCAGAGGGCCGCGACAGCGAATCAACTTCCTCCATCAAACCCTAGTACTATCACCATCCCAATCTGGGTTCTCTGACCTTATCTCCAAAATATCTAGCATGTGCTGTCCCTCAGATAGAGTAATTTCTGATCCTATTCATCCCCATCACTCCCAAAGAGGACTGCAACATCTTCATCTCTGCTACCTCCCGCTCTGATTCCTGTCTTCTCTTCAATGCCACTGTCTCCAAATCATATAGCATTGCTGGTCTCACAAGTGTCTTGTAAAACTTTCCTTTCATTCTGTTTGATATTCTCCTATTGCACAGTGCCCACAATACTTAGCTCCACAAATTCCGACCTGCTTCGACTCATTTCTTCACCTCTTTTCAACACTCTACATTGCTCTTTCACCCTAAGTATTTAAAATCCTCCACCTTCTTTAGCTCCATTCCTCATAACCTCATTGCTCCACTTAGGTCCTTCCCATTCACACACATTTTGTCTTGCTAACCTTCTGCTAAATTTCCTTCTTCTCCTTTCAAGGGCATACCTTCCCTTCTCTAGATTTTCCTCCACTTAATCTCTTCCCTAACCTCACTACAGATCACAATGTCATCTGCAAACATCCTGGTCCATGGAGATTCCTGTCTAACTTTATTGGTCAGCCTGTCCATCACCACTGCAAAAAGAGAGGGCTCATAGCTGATCCCTGATGTAGTCCCACCTCCATCTTCAACTTCTCTGTCAGGCCTACAGCACACCTCACCACTGTCTTGCATCTTGCAAAAATGTCCTGTACCCCAGTCGAAAGTACTTTTCTGCCAAGCCAGTCCTCCTTATCGAGGCCCGAGTTAACAACGACCGCCATTGGTGCCGATAACCTACAGGGTACCAATGGAAATTGGGCTACTGTGGGTTGAAGAAGGAGAGGCGGAAGGCGTGTTCGGAAGCAGAGAGAGAAGAGGAAAGGCAAGAGTCTGGAACTGAGAGTAGGGACTTTGAATGTTGGGACAATGACAGGAAAAAGTAGAGAGTTGGTTGACATGATGTAGAGAAGGAAGGTGGATATACTGTGTGTCCAGGAGACCAGATGGAAAGGGAGTAAGGCTAGAAGCTTGGGAGCAGGTTCGAAGTTGTACTATCATGGTACTGACAGGTAGAGAAGTGGAGTAGGAGTTACCTTTAAGGAGGAGTTTGTTAGGAATGTTCTGGAAGTGAAAAGAATGTCAGATAGACTTCTGAGCCTGAAACTAGAAATTGAAGGTGTGATGCTCAATGTTGTTAGCTGCTATGTCCCACAGGTAGGATTTGAGTTACAGGAGAAGGAGAAGTTCTGGAATGAGTTAGATGAATTGATGCAGAATATCCACAGAAATTAGAGAGTGGTAATTGGGGCAGACTTAAATGGATATGTTGGTGCAGGTAATAGAAGTGGTGAAGAAGTGATGGGCAGGTTTAGTATCCAAGATAGGAACATAGAGGGACAAATGTTGGTCAACTTTGCAAAAAGGATGGAAATGGCTGTTGTGAATACTATTTTTCCAGAAAAGACAGGGACATAGGGTAACCTATAAGAGCGGAGGTAGGAGCACGCAGATAGACTACATCTTGTATAGACGAGGTCATCTGAAAGAGATCAGTGACTGCAATGTAGTGGTAGGTGAGAGTGTAGCCAGACAGCATAGGATGGTGGTTTGTAGGATGACTCTGGTGACAAGGAAGATGAAGAGGACAAAAGTAGAGCAGAGAACAAAGTGGTGGAAGCTGAAAGGGGAGGAGTGCTGTATGGTTTTCAGGGAGGAGATGAGAAAGGCTTTTGGTGGTCAGGGAGAGCTACCAGATGACTGGACAACTACAGCTATTGTGATCAGGGAGACAGGTAGGAGAGTCCTCGGTGTGTCGTCTGGAAGGAAGGTAGATAAGGTGACCTGGTGGTGGAATGAGAAAGTGCAAGACTATATCCAGAGAAAGCGGTTAGCAAAAAAGAAGTGGGACACTGAGAAGACTGAAGAGAACAGACAGGAGTACAAGAAGATGCAGCGTGGGGTAAAGATAGAGGTAGCAAAGGCAAAACAAAGGGGAAACGATGACTTGTATGCTCGGTTGGACAGTAAGGAGGGAGAGAATGATATATACAGGTTGGCAAAACAGAGAGATAGTGATGGACAGGATGTACAGCAGGTCCGGGTGATTAAGGATAGAGAGGGAAATGTATTGACAGATGCTCGAAGAGTGATGGGAAGATGGAAAGAGTGCTTTGAAGAGTTGATGAATGAAGAAAATGAAAGAGAGGGAAGGGAAGAAGACGTGACTATTGTCGTCGACAGAGTAGCAGAGATTAGTAAAAGTGAAGTGA
>CAAKHD010005366.1:0-16020 GCA_901007705.1 Fistularia tabacaria
TCCCCTCTACACCATAACAGACACACACACATACACACACACACACACACACACACACACACACACACACACACACACACACACACACACACACACACACACACACACACACACACACACACACACACGGTCATTTAAGTAGCAGACAGTGCTTCACAGTGTTGGGAACTCAAATCCGTCCGAAGTTCGAGATGCCACCGGTAGCACAGCGTGACACAACCACAATATTGAAACATCGGGAGGATTACAAAAACGAAGAAGAATTATATTTGGCTTCAGAAACAGATGTAAAAGTAGACCTGAATTTTGCTACAAATCAGAATGCATAACTTATAAGAGCATATAATGTGGAAAACATAACCATAAACACTAGGAGTGGATTGAACACCAGCTACCCGGGCCGATATCTCCTCTGAGTGCATTGCCACGCCGTCCACATGAGACATTATAATTTATATAACTGTATAAAATATCTGTAATAACTGTATAACCTGAAGTAAAAGGCAGTCACTGAACGACTTAGGTGACACTGTTTTAGCGGGAAATTCGGTCCCAGAACCGCATCCAGCGTGGTTGGGAGGGTGGGAGGGGGGTCCGATCTGAATCGGCCTGGTTTCGCCTTCTTTCTGGGCACTAGAGAGAGAGAGAGAGAGAGAAAGAGAGAGAGAGAGAGAGAGAGAGAGAGAGAGAGAGAGAGAGGGAGGAACAAACGAGGGAGCGATTCGGAAAAAGGCGAACGCTCCGGGTCGGAAGCATCAACCCCCTCCCCCACAGGATGGATCAGACTGCATTGGTGACAATGAAGTTTCTGTTTTGCTCGCTGCTGGGCTCCGGGGTGATGCTCTTCAACAGACGCTGAATTAAGAAAAAGAAGAAAAAGAGTCAGTCAGAGAGTCAGTTAGAGAAGAGGACGGGGCCGTCGGTGGTATCAGCTGATCGGGACCGAATTACCGTGGAATGGCGGGCTTACACCTGACCGTTTTCACAGTCACAGATTTAAAACTCGAAGTAGAAGGGAAATCTTAAGAGTTTTACAGGAGTCTCACTGGAGCGGCAGCACGTTCCTGTCATCTCCGCCGTTAAGTGTAATCTTAACAGCTCTCAGTCAGTCTTTTCCTCGTCTTTGGTTTACGACAGATTCAAACATGTTTGGTATTAGCATCTTTACGGTGACGCAACACAATCAACAACCAATAGATGAGCGCCAACAAAACCGGAAAAAGGAAACCTGGTCAATGAATAATCGCCAGAGCGGTATCAGCGGCAGGGACGGTATTTGTTGGCTGTATGGATGAGCGGGAACGAAGGACATCCCGATCGGTATGGAGTGTAGAGAAAAAGGAGCGGATGGCGGAGATGTGGTCAGAACAGCTCTGCCTCCGACGTATCACAACTGAGTGGAGAAGGAAAAGCAATGGAGCGTAATAGCAGAGTTTCTGCAGATAACCGGTGCAAACACTGCAAGATGGGAAAAAAAAACTGCTGAAAGAATGGAGTTGGAGTCTCAGAAATAGTTACCCTGTGAGATTCACAATCTTTGTAAAACGTGAGGCTGAGACTGGACTGTGACTAAAATCACTAAAACTCGTCTGGTGATGTGAGGAGGTGTGAGATGATAGTTTTCCACGAGACTTTTCACAGTCTTTAGAAGTATGGGTGGATTAAACCGACTCGATTGCAACACGTTTAGTTGCAGACAAGAGCAAACACCCCCTCCATCTGTCCCCCAGTGCAGCACGTTTGATGTAAGCACACAGAAAGACGAGCCTGCCGTGTGTGCGTGTGTGTGCGTGTGTGTGTGTGAGTGTGTGTTTGTGTAAAGTGTCTGTCAGCGCCGAACAAAGATGTCGGTGCTCCTCCAGCTGCGCCGATGCCGTGCAAAATCTGACACGAGGTGTTACAACATGACTGTAACGGCTGCGATAAAGAGTCCCTATCTGTCACATGACATCCTACTTATGTCCATATATGTGTGTGTGTGTGTGTGTGTGTGAGTAAAATCCGTCAAAAAGGGGCCTGGAAACAATCACCAGGGCTTTTTCCTCGCTAATCTTTAGCCCGGGCTTCTTCCCTCCAGGCTGACCTCCAGTTAAGTGTTTGCCGAAAGGACAAAAAACACGGCCATGTTCTCCAATAGGCGTTCTGCAGGTGGGACGGAGAACTGCGTACCTGCTTGAAGGTGCCCTTGGTGTGGATTAACTGGTAGACCATGTATGCAGGCACACAGACGAAGGAGGACACGCCAATACAGTAGCCCAGGACGGTGGTCCACGGAGGGTAGTTGTAGTCAAAGAGCTTCACCTCTGGAGGGAAGGCCAGGAAGCTGATGATGATGAACTGTGCGTTGAGAAGAGATGGAACTGAGCTCTTGGGAATAGACGAGGATTCGCTTCTTCGCATGTGTGTGTGTTTGTGTGTGTGTGTGTGTGATCTCAACCGCGTCCCTGACCCTCACCAGTAGGAAGCAGGGGCAGATGGCGACCCAGCAGACCCTCCAGAAAAACCCGGGGTAGAAACCGAGCATGACCTGGATGTCATTACAGAAGCGGTTGGTACCTTAAAAAAAAAACAACACACGTGCGCGCACACACACGTGCACGGACAGAGATTAGCTGCTAAGCAGGTTCGAAGATCACTACTATTAGATTAGGCTTCTGGTTGAATATGGTTGGAGTATTGTTCAAAAAAGAAAGAATAAAATTGAACATGACTTCATTTATGCAGCTTATTATTTCACATTTTTTGTCTTTGTGAAACAAATTATATTATTTTTTAAATTATGTATAAATAAATATTTTTTGTATATTAATAGTAGAATTATTTGATAAATGTTTTCATTTTGATGCTTCATGCCAATTAGACTGATAATTTCATGCTGATTTTAAAGCTATTTATTAGTTATTTTAAGGTCAGATTAAACAAAATAAGGGTAAATTGTGTAAATTAACATCACCCCCTCATCACACATAATTTACCTAATTTAATCCTTTTTTTATTTACCAAATTTCCTCATTTCTTGGAATTTTAAGATGATTTCTCGGGACCTAAAGATCTTAACCGTACCGTAGAACCAGGACACGGCGATGACCTCCAGCAGCACGATGGTGATGACCGCCGGCCCGGTGGCGTACTCCTCGAACAGCTTCACCACGAAAGCTCCGCCCTCCACAGGGACAGAGGGAAGCGTAAGAAAAGAAAGTACACATTCACACACATCGGTGTGTGTGTGAACATGTATCTGATGTGAAGCGCTCCACGAGTGGAGATCTTTTACCATCGGCCAATTCATCCGCAAGCAGATCGGACGGTCGCTACGGCTATCAAAACATCCGCGCCCGCATTGAAAAATTGACGGTCGGTCGTGATTTTCTGCGGAATAATCGCGTGACGCCGATGGCTGTTGGCACGAGGAACCGGGTCAGGGGTCAGCTCCAACTTACATATGTGAGCGTGGAGAGGGCGCCCAGGTAGCAGACGCACACCAGGCCAAGGACGAACCACTCGCGCCTCTTGGCCAAGACGTGGGGGAACTCGTCGAGCATGGCCGTGATTATGCCCTCCAGACCTGCGAACTGAAGCCGGGGCGGGGGGGGCAGATACGGGATCAAGAAAAAAACAAAACAAAAAAAAAAACGAGGTGCATCTCGGAAAACAGTCGATGCCGTGCACGATTTCTCATCTGAGGGGCTTAGAGAGTCTAAATGTGAAGTGTTATTTAAGATGTTGCTAATCCGCTGTCGGATCTATCAACCCGTGGAAACCCCTTTTGAGCAACACCCCCCCACACACACGCTGGCAGAGACAGAAAAAACAGGGCGAGAGAAGAATCGAGGGTGGGAAAAAAGGCATTATTACAAAAGATAGAGGTTTCGCGTTAATATCCTCGGCCGTAAAATAAGAAAAATTAAAAAAACAGGAGCGCTGATTCTGCAGTGATTATCAGCTGGCGATAAGAGCCTTACGGGCCTCAAAAGCTGGCGCCCTCCGCCCGGATAAACACGGGCTTACGGAGACAAGATCAACACGCAGGCAGTGATATGAAATCCCACACCGCATTGTTTTGCCGAGGTTATTCAAAATGGAGGACGAATAATAACCCGATGCCTTTTTTCTTTGAATCCATCCGGCAAGCAAACGCCAGTCAAACGGAGCGAGGTTGAATCCGAGCGCCTCGTTTCTGGCTTGTTGTTTTTCTCCCTCCACCGCGCCGTCAATCAAAACCAAGATTGATTGTGCGAGTGGACTGACCGTGCTGTCCAGGCCGAGCATGATGATCATGAGGAAGAAGATAATGGCGAAGAAGGTAGCGGCCGGCATGTTGGCTATTGCTTCTGCGTAAATGATGAACAGCAGGCTGGGTCCTGCATGAAAAAAAAGGAAATGACCCTTGATTCACGTTCAAGTCACTGGATCGGCTAATTTGAATTTTTTTTTGTTTGCCATACCGGCGTCCTTGGCCACGGCGTCCACGTCCTGGTGCCGCATCTCGGCCATGTAGCCCAGCACTGTGAAGATCACGAAGCCGGACAGGAAGCTGGTCCCGCAGTTCACCGAGCTGGTGACCAGCGCGTCTCTAGACGGAGGGGGTTGGAAGAGCGGGGAGAATTCAGCGGGGATGGGAAACCAACCGGCCTTCGAGGGATCGCGCGTGCGCTCAAAACCCACTTGTAGCAGTTGTTGTGAAACGGATTGTAGCTGGCAAAGGCGAGGAGGACGCCAAAGCCCGGGCCCAGGGAGAAGAAGATCTGAGCAGCCGCGTCAATCCACACCTGGCCGGGAGAGAGGCCGGGGATGTTTAGACGCCGGCGATTTTTTTACTCAAGGGTAACCGTTGGAAGTGACGCTCACCGTCGTGCTGAGCAATTTCTCCCAGTCGGGTTTGAGATAGAACACAACGCCCCTCCAGGCCCCTGGCAGGGTGGCCCCACGGACGAGCAGCACCAGGAGGACCAGGTAGGGAAAAGTCGCCGTCACCCAAACCACCTAGAACAAGGGGGAAAGAAGCGATTTTTACTACTTCCGGCGCCGCCTCCATCACCGTTCCAACGTTCTGGACCTTTGACCTCGAATTCTCCTTTTCCACTCGTTTCATCCTGGCCCCGAGGGGGATTTGAATGCCTTGTTATTGAAAATAAAAAAGCAGGTTTACATACAGCAGCGGCGATATCTATTAAAGTGAAGGATTGAGCGCTCATCCACCGAAGCACAATATTTTCCCAGGGCGGTGATGGCGTCGAATGGAGAGGGTCTATTGGACTTGGCCGGGGTCTGCGCTCTCTAAACCCCCTCACAATTCTCCAGGGACGGCGGGGGCCTCCCGTTAACCAACGCTTTGAACGCAAAACGGGTTATAAGTCATTTGTTCCAGGTGACAGCGCACAGGAAGTGGACATTGGCGTCGAACCTGGCTTTATTATCGCAGGCTGTTTTTGCTTTACAGCACGAAGGGCGTCTGTTTTTTTTTTCCTTTTTTTTTTTTTATGACAAAACGGAGGAAGTAGCCCGGCCACGTGAGGAAGGTCGTCCACTTCTTCAAATCTTTTTATCTCCTTTCTAACAGCCCTTTCCAACCACCATGATGAAGCCTAATGATGATGATAGCGGCCAGACCCCATCCTTCCATTCATCCATCCATCCATCCGTCCATCAATCCATCTGCCCTAACCGACGCCGACACCAGCCACGCAGGCGCCGCGCTTTCGGGTTACCTTCCCAGACGTCTTGACTCCCTTCCAGATGCTGAAGTAGACAATGGTGAAGATGAAGAGCAAGCAGAGGGCCAGCTGCCAGCTGACGGAGCCCAGCTGGTGCAGACCCGGGGAGAGGTGGACCTGCAACACCTGCCGGCTGTAGAGGGAGGGGAGGACCGGCGGACGGAGATGATAAGCAGACAAAGGACTCGGGAAGAAAAAAAACAGGAAATTCTGGCACCTAGGTGATTTTTTCGGAAATGACTTGGCGGGGAAACGAGAGCTTCTGACAGGACAGCGAGTCCCAACGTAAAAATCGGAAGAAAAATAGTCGGAGAAGCTGATATTTTCCCGAGTTTAAGAGAGTTCCTCACTTGGGACTTTTCAGAGATTTGAAGTTGTGCGGCTCAATGCCGGGGCGGCCTTCTGCCTTGACCGGCTCGAGTGGAAAGAGTGAATGTAAAAGGACAGAGGGCGACAGAAGTGAGATTGAGATTGGGGTATGAGGGTTGGAGGGATGGGGCACAGATGATTTCATACTCATTCTAACAGTGCTAGCAGTTTCATGCTAATAACTAAATTGATACAGTAATGTCTGAGGAGGTTCTCAGTCATGGTTAATTCTTGTTGAAATCTTTTCGTGGCAACTGGACACAAATTTCTTCCCTTGGAGACGTTTTATCCAAGAGGCTTCAGTTCGAATATTGCTTCAATATTCGTATAAGAAATGATGTGAACATTGATATTCATAAAATAAATCACAACGCCTCGCAGGAAACACCGCAGTAGATTTAGCCGCGCCCCCTGGGAAGCTAGCAAGGGACATCAGGTGAAAATATGAGGTCACGATCAGCAACGAAGGGACGTAATAGGAAAGAGAGAGGTGCATCATGGGATATCCCCCAGCGGATCAAGCCTAAAGCTGCATAGCTAGCTGCTAGCCTAGAGCTAACTTCTACTCGACTTACGGGTGCATCGACTTTTGAGTTTTCCGAGACACGAGCCGTTGCTCAGTGGATTTTTTTGCTTTGTGGTTTGAACAGACATCCAAGTTATGAATGTTTGCCACCGACTGGCTGGTCCGCGATGTACCGTTTAAAAACGGTCAGACGCGCCGCCTGCCAATAGGTAGCCCAGAGAAAATCACCGAAAAACATGAGCGAGTGGGAGAGGGATGGAGAAGTTGCCAGTGAGATACCGTGAACGAGAGCATCGTCTGTGTAGTCAGGAGACTTTTACGGAGATTTGGTGAAGCAGACGGCGGGAGCGCCAACGCACGAGGCATCGGAAGAGTAATTCACAGCGCCGGTCAAGGGACGGTTTGACCATTTTACAACGAGAATCGAGACTCACTCTGTCGCTAAAGTATAGCAAAGTATGCAATCTCGATTTAGCAACACATTGTAGCATCGGGTGTATGGTCGGTTCGTTAAGTTAAGCGAGAGAGCATGAAATAAAAAACTCCCGAACCTCCTCCACCGCTGCCGGCTTCTTTATCCCATCTTCATGGTCAATACACTTTCTAAAACCAGTTTATTTATATTCTCTTTTATTATGTATTATTAATAATTAAACTTGGAATTCAACGTATTACTTTATAAAATTTGGAAAAAGCTGCGTCCTTGCATGATCAGTCTAGAGCTAGTTTTATTTCATAAAAGCCAGTCACATATCGACCGATGGCTTTATATCTCCTGGAAATAAACTTTAAATAAACGGCAAATAAAATAGAGATAAAAACACCGGACTTTTATCAAACTCGGCAGGAAGCGCCTCCCACCCCCACCCCCCACGCACACACACGCATCCCACTTACATGCACTTACGTATAGAACTCTTCTGCCGGCGAGGTGGAGGAGTTGGACCAGGACACGTTCTGGTCGGTGTAGCTGTAGTGCTTGCAGTTTGCTGTGTTCCAGCTGTTGGCGCAGTGGGTCCAGGGCAGGGTGGGCCGCAGCGAGGACAGCAAGTAGTACAAGGCCCAGGCCATGATGGTGTTGTAGTAGAAGGCGATGTAGAGAGCGATGATGCAGATGGCAAAGCCGATACCTGCAGGGCGGAGAACCCTCTGAGGAGTTTACCCGAGGCCTGTCACTCACATCTCGGTCGTCGGCGGCTGTGTTTCTATCCCCTCCGTTGGAGTGTCTGTGTGTGTGTGTGTGTGTGTGTGTGTGTGTGTGTGTGTGTGTGTGTGTGTGTGTGTGTGTGTGTGTGTGTGTGTGTGTGTGACATTTCCAAACAACGCCGATTTACACGCTATCGAAAATTACCAGCGTGTTTGGCATTTGCTGCGGAAAATGTGACAATTTCCATTACAGAGAGGGAGAAGGATCTAGACGTACGAGAAGAAGGGGGTTTGGGGGGAGGCTCTTTGAGGGGTGGAAAGGTCAAATGAGCTCCTTCTCAAACGGCCGTCCCGTTCGCTTACTGTAGATTTTCCCGTAACTGCTGTTCTCTGAAGTCGTCCCCCCTTCCTCCCTCCTCACCTTTGAAGATGGGGCAGATGTGTTTCCAGATGGAGATGCAGCCGCTGCGGTGGAACTGTCCCAGGGCTAGCTCCATGTAGAAGAGGGGCACGCCTCCGAACACCGCCATCAACAGGTACGGCAGCAAGAAGGCGCCTGGGGGAGGTTAAAAAGCGACAAAAAAGTGGAGGAAGCGACAGTTGGAGAGGAAGAGGAAGAAGAACATCAAATATAACAAGCGCTCATGTTTACCACCCTCCCCCCCCCAAAAAAAAACTTTCACGACTATTGCTGAAGGCTTCTTTGCCAGCTTTAAGAAAAGTAGCCGTCGCTCAAACATGGGAAGTTCAGATGCGGTGTAATCACAACGGCACTACATGGTAATTACAGAGTAACAAAAATGGAGGGCATTATAAGCCATGAGTATACCACAGCTGCGGTCTACGTTTGAGATTTCATCATCGGGGAAAATGGCAACGACAATTGGCTAATAATTAATGTGGACTTTGTGGAGATATGGCATGGCACGACAGAAATTATTGTATTGCAAAAACAGAAGTGATGTAAGAATGAAGAGGTTGATGTGTTGAACGTATTTCCACGGAGGTGGATTTGCTCCGAACCCCCTCCAGGTGGACGCCCGATCCTACAACACTGCGCGGCAAAGTTCGACAACGCATCTCTTTTCCCTTTTGTCCCTCTTGCCGAGGCTGATCCGATTATCAATTTATTTTGTGTGCACGCCGGCCGCTGCTTGCGTCTCTTTGTGACACCGAAGCAGAGATAAGGTCTGATTGAGCAGCTGTCTCCACCGCGGGTTATTATGCCAGCGGAAAAGAAAGAAACCAAAGCCTCTCTCGGAAAAAAAAGAAAAAAAAAAGGCACAATTAATACTCTCGCCTCTATCAAGTGTCTCCAACCCCGTCTCTGCCTTGCGCGGCGAGACACAGACACACACACAGACACACACACAGACACACACACACACACACACACACACACATACACACACACAGAGCGAACACAGGAAATTGCATAGATTTTATTATTGCAAATTCAATAAAGGTGCAGAGGGAGGCCCTGCTTGCCACCAGGTGAGGACTTTGTGGAAATGTGCACGTTTGGTCACATGCTGAAGACGCGGCAATACAAGGATAGGAATGAAATCGTCACCCCGGACGGGAGGGAGACTCTCTCACCTCCGCCGTTTTGGTAGCAGATGTAGGGGAAACGCCAGACGTTCCCCAGGTCCACGGCGTAGCCGATCACAGAGAGCAGGAAGTCCATCTTCTTGCTCCAGGTTTCTCTCGGCCTCTCCAGGCTGGTCTGCTGGACCACCAGAGTCCGGAGGCCCCCCTGGGGCGCGGCCGGCCCGGACCCCGCCCCGGGCTTGGTGGCGCCCCCGGGGCAGTGTGCCGCCGTCCCCGCTTCCTCCTTTGGGCTCTGCGGGCCGGACGTGGTGAAGCCGTTGGACACCTGGGGGCCGGAGGCCAGGTTCGGGCCCTTGGGCCCCCTCTCGGCAAGGCCGTCGGCCAGCATCGCCCGGCCGCTCTCCTGCCGCGTCCCCTCCTCGTCCCCGTCGGCCCGACCGCTTCTCTTCTCCTCTTCCTCTTTGTCGCTCGTCATCGCCGTGCCCTTCGTCTCCATCGGCGTGCTGCTGGCGTCGGCAAGGCTAGATCAGGGGCGGAGAGAGGTCCTCAGCGGGGAGGAAGATGATGACGATGACGACGATGATGATGATGAAGGGAATGCGGCTCTGCAGCCCGATATGGTGCCCATCAGGGGAGGAGGAGGGCGGGAAGAGCGGGGGGCAGTCGGGCGGTTCGGGGCAATCTTTACAAAAGGAGTTAATTCAGCTGCGGTCGGTTTAACAAACGGAAAATCGGAGGCGGGAACGGGGAGCGGGGTGCGTTTGTGGCCGAGGACCCCGGCGAGAGGAGGCTGGGAGCGGACAGGGCCTGGATTCCCTCCGGAAAATACCCGTCTTCAGGCAGACTCTGCAAGACAGAGAGAAGAGGATCGCACGTTTCCAAAATCGTCAGGACGGGGGGGGGAGGGGGGGGGGGTGCGGACTCGCATGTCGACCCCCCCCGAGGGAAAGAAACGCTGAGAGGGAATGTGCCGGACCCTGCAGAGTTCGCCCTGCATTCTTTGTCCGGCACCTCCGTTCTTATCATAGCCAAGCTTTTAAAAACAGGAAAAAAAATAGAAAGCTTTTTAAAAAGGCGTGTCAATCGAATGTCGGGTCGTTTTATTGGCATCTGCGGGTTTGCATCCAAACCCAGTGATGTCGAACAAAAAACAAAACAAAAAAACATTCAGGTTTACGCGACGTGGACGCACATCACCTCGAGTTGCATATGAAAATGTTTATTACACATGAATACCTCTTTAAATACACCATCATTGAGTTTTGACTAATTCATTCAAATTGCAGTGTCACAAATGCTGTGGCTCGAAGGCAATTCATTGAGATTCGGTTGTTTAAAGTTGGTTAAAGTTGCCAGATTGGGGTGAGGTGGGGGGGGGGGGTTGGCTTTCACGTAAAGCGTGTCTCTCGGTTAACACACCGATGGGCGATCGGAGAGACTAATGGAGCGTGGAAAGGTCTTTGTTTCTATCCCCCTATCGAAAAACGGAATTGCGATGGGATATTCGTGAAGTCCATCCGTATCAGCACAACTTCCGGCCGTTTCTGTTGCAAACAAGGATGGCGGGAGGGGAAGGGGGGTGGACGGTTTAAATCTGACCCGCGGGTTCATCGTCACCGGCTGGGAAACATGGAAAAAAAAAGAAAAAAAGAAACGTTGCAAATTGCCACGAGTTAATTACTCAGCTATTACAGACTAATTACACAAAAAAAACAACTTGATTTTATTCGGGCGAAGTAACTCCAACGAAAAAAGAGCATGGTCGACTGAAGGAAGAAAAACTGAATGAAATCGTTTTTCTTACGTCTCGTCGTTTGAATTAGAACGAAGCGCTGATTGGATTTCATGCCGGGTGAATATAAAAACTGCGTGCTTTACCTGAGGCGACGGGGGATAGACGGCGAAACTCACGCAGAGAGGAGCGGCGGCGGGTTCAATCCCCAACTTAAAGAATCCGTTGGCGTTGCACAAAACTTGCAGGAGAAAGAGCAACACAGCAGCGCATCGGGACGCCGTGGTTTGCCCACGGAGCTCCCCGACCTCTCTCATTTCTCTCTCCCTCTCTCTCTCTCCCTTTCTCTCTCCCTCTCCCCTCCCTCGTTGTCCCTTTCCCACCAGCTCGCAGGCGCGCGCACGTCCACGTGGACGGATGCGCTCGCTCAGAGCCGAGATACGGCGATAGCGTCGCGCGCCCAGGAGTTCCGTACGTGCGTCGAGCGATCGAGTGCCAAGCTTTGGGTTGGATGATGTTTGACACCGAAGGGGTCACGATCTGCAGACGGAAGAGCCCCTGCCCTTCTGTTGCAATCTTATGCAACACACACACACACACACACACACACACACACACACACACACACACACACACACACACACACACACACACACACACACACGCGCACCATGCACGCATGCCCTGGCGGTGCTCTCTCATTCCTGTTTTCCTGTTTATTTCCTCCAAAGCTCATTATGCCCCCGCTTTCCTCCCTTCGGTCCGTCTGGAGCCCCTCGCGGTTTCACCCGCCCCGCACTTCAAGTCCTCTTCCGCGTGGCTCCGTGGGTCACATCTGCTCCCCGAGGGATTCGAGCGCCGACCCCCAAACCACCTCCATTTTTTTTTTTCCCACCCCACCGGCCAACATTAGCGCTCTGTTTTAGCCGCGTCGCCACCGAGATCCCCGGAAAGGCGAAGATGTCTGAGCGGGGTGACTGAATCCAATTTCACGGGATCGGAAAGATCCCGGTCCTGAGCGGTGTCCGCTCGGCGTCGCACATCCCCGAAAAGAACAGCATCCGGGACATCTGAGCTTTGGCGGAAGCAGAGCCCGATATCCCCGATGTCCGCGAGCGCCGGGGAAAACGAAATAACGCATTTATCAGAGTCCGTGTTCGTGATAACCTCAGAAACTTTGGTGTGATTTAAGAAATGATTTACTTGAGCATCGTGGGGAAACAGGGTCGCGTGATGAAGGTGATGATCTGGCAGCTCGAAAATGATTTTCAAAATGGATTTCGGCCTGCTGAGAGGAACCCTCTGGGTCCCACTCGTAAAACATCACCACCCGACTCCTCTGTTTCTGAATGTGAACAAAAGGAGGGTTGGTGCGGGGGTTAGCGCTTCTGCCTCACAGCAAGAAGGTCCCTGGTTCTATTCCCACTGGGGGCCTTTCTGTGCCTGGGGTTCCTCCCAGAGTCCAAAAACATACAGGGGGTTCTTTGGAGGTCCTAAAATTTTCCATGTGGATGGTTGTATGTCTCCATGATGTATAAATGAGAGGGTGAAAGGTTGCAGCCCTCTAAATGGCATGTAAATGACAGGGTGGGGTGAATGATTGGATGTCTCTATATGACATGTGAATGAGCGAGTGAATAGCCGTATGCCTCTAAATGACATGGGGAATGGTTGGAGGTCTGAATGTGATGTGAGAATGAAAGTGAATGTTTTTTTGAATGAGCAGGTGAATGGTTGTGTGTCTCTTTTATAATGTAAATGAGAGGGTGAATTGTTTGTATCTAGATCACGCGTGAATGAGGGGGTGAGTGGATGTATGTCTCTATGTGACATTGGATGGATAATGAATGAATGGGTGAAAAAGGGAGTGAATTTTTGCATGTCTTTATGATGTGTGAATGAGAGGGTGAATGGTTGTATGTCTGGATATGGTGGGAGAATGAAAGTGAATGTATCTACATGAGGCATGAATGAGGGCGTGAATGGTTGTAGGTCTCTATGTGACATTGGCTAGATGATGAATGAATGAATGAAGGAATATGCTTCGCTCAACAACCTGGTGTTCGGCTTCGACTCATTGCAGCGGTTTAGCCTCCAGCAGAAAGAGGCTCTTGTTGTTTTGAACCAGATGCAGTTCCGAATACTGGCGTGCAGCAGGTTGCACAGACAAAGACACACACACACGCGCGGGAAAATACAAGCAGCAAGCTACAATCACACACACACACACACATACGCTAGGGCACGGTAGCTCAGAGGGAGACCGAACTCGTAAAGTCATTTATGTTTCCCTTTTGCTTCAAGGACTTTGTGGAATTTCGTTTCTCGCCCCTTCCGCCCCTCCACCGGCATCATGCCAACTTGAACTCCTGCTAAGTGAAAAATAAACGTCTAAGTGAAAAAGAAACAGCTCAGGCGGACTTGGGAAGATTGGAGCCGTGCGGCGCGCCGGGCCGCTCGCCCTCTGCACCGCCGCCACATGTGCACCAACAACACTTAACCAGTCTGACGGTACTTTAAATAAAGTGCTCCCGGGAGGGGGGGGGGAAAGAAAATAAGTGGACATGCAAACACGTTCCGTGGCAATCTGACAAGACTTGAGACCGCGACTGGCCCCTTGTCCTGTTCTCGGGTTGCACGGAAAAAAACTGCGAAACGTGGGAAATCGAGGCGAACGCGATTAGATTTATGTCTGCTGCTAACACGGCTGTGGAATATATGTCCGCTGGCCCGGTCGACACGGCGTATCTTGGAACCCCCATCCCCGGGGCCTCCGAGAAATGATGTTTATGTTTCCCTAATTTGCACAAGTGGATTTACTGCAGCCCAGAAGATGTGCAAGCAAATATTTCCAATGAAGCGATCTGGCGAGCCGTGCGGTGGTGATAGCGAAAGTATAAGGAAAGTTCACTGACACCGGGCCTTTTATCTGTTCTCTGCAGATACATCTAATAATATCCGCTCCAGCGTCCGGGTTAATAATTCGGCAGCGACACAGGCAGGATTGAAGTTTTGGGTTTCTGAAGATCCCGGATTTGGTCCAAGCAGACCATCAACAACTCACAATACTAAATCAATGTTCTTTAGATATTGATACACATCACAGGTGTCAAACTCTGGCCCACGGGCCACGTTCGGCCCGCAGTGTAATTATATTTGGCCCGCGAAGCCTTACCAAATGACTATTAGAGCTGGGCCGCCGCTATTATAGCCTGCAGCACATGTACCGCTAAAACTGCAAATCCCAGAATGTTCTGCTGGTGTTTTGGCATACATTTATTACGAGCCTGTGGAAAAAGATTACTTTTGAAATTTAATTCACAAGGCTGCAAATAAAAAGAGGCATACGATTTTTTTTTATTTTATTTTGATTTAAGAAATAAAGGCCATTGGGGTGTCTTTTTATTGGAATTTTGATTTTGCATGTGCGCAATATTAAGTTATATATTGTATGGTATGAAGCTTTGCTTGTTCAATATTCAGATTTTTTCAGAAAATCTTGTTTGGTTGCAGATGAAAAGTTTCATTGTTATATCTGGAGGAAGATTTTTTTCAATAAATGTCAATCTTGTTCTGTGACTTTGTCCCAGTTTTGAATTTTGGCCCACTATGGATTTGAGTTTGACACCCCTACTATAGATTGTGCTGCTTCAACCTAACCACATTTTTGGCCACAGTCAATTTTACCCCACCAAACGTTGCTGTTGGACAAAACCCTGACGGCAGTCTTGTTTGTTGCCGCAAGGCGAAAAGGGAAAATCAAGTGCAAGAAGAAAACAGGAGGCACCATCACACAAGTGGACGCTTGTGTGTGGAGCCTCCATGTTCTCCCCTTGTCAGCGTGGATTCCCACAGGTTCCTCCCACAGTCCAAATAAAAAAACTTGCAGGAGTTGAATTGGAGACCCAAAAATTGCGGACGTGCGGATGAGATGGCCAATGGCTTTTTGTCTCTGCGTGCTGCCCTACGATGAATGGTGACCTGTCCAGGGTTACCCCAACTCTGGGCCCAATGACAGCCGGGATAGCTGTGCGATACGCGCCGTCTCAGGGCTCTTTATCTGCAGAGGTTTCCTCCTGTACCTACTTACGCGTTTGATCAGACATTAAAATGCAACCTGAATAATTGAACCCCAGAAAGTAATCTGGGATCCGGCAAAGAGTCGGTACGCAGAATGCATTGCTAAGACAGGACAAAACATTTGCTTTGGGAAAAGGCAACTTGTCTGGAAAACTTGTTGTGGGTTGAAAGATAGATTAGATGGTCTTTATTTCTTTACATTGGCATGCCAATCATGGAAATGCCCTGGACACTGGTTTTGTCTCTAGTTTTAAGAGAGTTTTCAGAGTTTTAAGCTTTACTCAAAAAATGATCATTATTGTCTTGAAATACAATTTCAAAAGGCACTTGAACACATGTGACAGTTAGCAGCATTTGGCTGTCATCTAGCTTAGCACTAAGGATGCTAGCGAATTGCCGCCGCACCTTTCCTATCAACCGGCGACCTTTCCTGCGTGTCGACCCGCCCTACATCTTCCTCATCATCTACCTTGAGATATCTGCGGAGGCGAAATGCCAAAGGTTCAATGGGCTGCTGCGGATGCATACTCCAGGTTACTATGCCGCCGTTTCCATGAGCGACCGAAACAATACGTCATCTGGATGCCTCGACCCTTTACATTTGACCCCTGATTCCTGCCCCCTTTAGTTTGTCTCTACATGACATCTAGAGACAAACAACCATTCACTCTCTCGTTCACACATCATCCTCTCATTCACACACCTAGACAATTGGAGTCTTCCAATGAATCTCCTGCATGTTTTCCAACCCACACAGACACAGGGAGAATACACACCTTCCCATGATGTGCTAAAGAGAAAAGTGGCTATCAAGAAGTTAGCATGTGGCGGGGGGGAACCGGGGGGGGGGGGGGGGGGGGAAAGGTCAATATACACAAAACCCAAATTAAAAAAAATCAATA
>CAAKHD010005376.1:4445-15182 GCA_901007705.1 Fistularia tabacaria
TTTTCATCTTTTCCCCCCACCCGGGGCGTGCGGCGGGGCCGCGGGGGGGGGGGGGGGGGGGGGCCCGGGGGGCCGGGGGGGGGGGGGGGGGGGGTGTCATTGTGGCTCAGACAAAGCAACCAGCCGGAACAGAAATTCGACCCCTTTCGTTTTCACCCCCCCCACGCCCTCCCGGGTGGAAACTGGACGGGACCTCGACGGCTATTTTTAACAAAAAAGAGGAAACGAGCAGAGCAGATTTGCCCCCCAGGTGGGACCCCTGACAGCCTCGCGGGGTCCCAGCCCTGAACGTCTGCCAGGCAGAGGACGCATTCACAGGTGGGCCGCAACCGAGGTCTTGGAGTTCTTGGAGGTCTTGGAGGTCTTGGAGGTCTTGGAGGTCCCTCCCCAGCGCAGACAAACCGGCTTCTGTGAGCAAACACTGACAGGAGTTACATCAGCCTGAAACAAGCCACACATTGTGCGAAAGACACCGACAGCCTTGTCATGGCAAGTGTGTGTGTGCTTGTGTGTGTGAGAGAGATAATAATAGCGAGGTTTTTCATCGCTCCACGTGTGTGTTTTCAGGAGGAGATAAATTTGGAAAGGCTGGATGAAGGTGAGGTTCCTCTCTGGGGTCTTGGAGAGCGTCACGTCCTGCCTGACCGTCTCCTTCTCCTCCAGGTGTTTGCGAAGGACAGCTGGCTGGTGGCGTTGAGCGCCGGCATGATGAGCAGCGTGGCGGTGGTGCTGGCCATGACGCCGTTCGACGTGGTGAGCACGCGGCTCTACAACCAGCCCGTGGATCCCCGGGGCCAGGTGAGTGGGTGGTTGGGCCGGTTCTCAGCCAATGGCAGCAGCTCTTACTCCCGGGTCGATTCTTTACCGGCAGGTAATTATTAAACTCCCTCGTGGCACCAGATAATTAGTGCGCTGGCCGAGGTCGCGCGTCTCTATGCGGCTCTGCCACCGACTGTGAAACCCCGAGTTCACAATAAGAGCTTTCTTCTTGTCCAAATCTTCTTGCGGCGGCAACAGGACTTTTATGGCTTCACTTGAAGAGGTTTCACCCTCGCCCCAGAGGCTTCTTCACTTCTCAACGCTTCTGAACTTGAGACCTGAAGAAGCCTCTGGGATTCAAGTCCAGTTGCCACGGCACGAAGACTTGAACAAGAGTCCGCCGTGAGCTGGACGACGGAGAACCTCCGCTGACAATGAGCGCTGTGGATGATGAAGGAATGAACTCAGTGAATTTTTACAAAGCAAAGCCTGTGAGTTATTGGACAGTGCGGTCAGTGTCTAAGACGCCGCCTTGCTCAGGTGCTCGGTGCCGTTCCACCATTTCGTTCGTGACCTGTTTCCAGTGCAAGGACTCGTCCCCGGAAATGATTCCAGGTTGTGATCCCGCAGGGCCGGCTGTACCGGGGATTCACCGACTGCTTCTCCAAGACCTTGAAGAGGGAGGGCGTGACGGGGCTCTACAAGGGCCTGGGAGCCTCCTACTTCCGCCTGGGCCCTCACACCATCCTGTCGCTGTTCTTCTGGGACGAGCTGCGCAGGCTGTACACTCATTAAGCTCCCCGTTCTGGTTTAATGAGTCTCCGGCGGGGCGGAGCGCGACCAGGGCCGCTCTCCGAAAACAGGACACCGTAGAGTCAAAACGCAAGGCGGGACGATGTCGACGCGCGTGATGGTAAACACCGGACGGCGGCGGGCGTGGTCCCGTGCACAGGTACCGGAAGCTTCCGTTGGAAGGAAGCCTCCAAAAAGAGCCCGGAGGAAAGCGTCAGGGGTGACTCACAAATCCGGGGAAACCACAGCTTCACGCAATATTTGTGCAACTCGGTGAGCCGGTCTCATCCGCGAGGGCTCTTCTCCATCATGCAAAGTCAACGAGGTGCGGCAGAAACGGAGATAACACACAGTCACAGGTAATCTGGCTGATAAGGCGTCCTTTAAACCCGCGGGACGGGACGGAGCCGAGGGAGGAGGAGAAATTTGGTTTGAATCCATCAAGACGACACCTATGTCTATTTTTTTTTTTTTTTTTTAAGCAGCAGCTGCAGTGGTGGAGAACATCCTGCAGCTCCGCTGTGTCCTGATCCCGGCGAGCATCGCAGCTCCTTCCACGTAGCAAAGGCAAACTCCACGAGATCCGCTTCACGAGTGTTGTCAACTCGCGACCCTTGACGACATTAACTTCCTGTTTAATCAGTATCTCTTTTTCAAGGGAGTCCTGGCCAGGACCATTTAGAATGACATAGATTTAAGCAACAACTTGATCTCCTAACCCTTTGAGCAATAGTTTAAACTGTCCTATTGGAAGCAGTTCCTTTAACTTCCAGTCTTTTTGGAAATTCTTCGGTGTCGCGTGGGAGGACACTGAAATGCTTCTGTGCCAACACTCGGTACAGATAGTAACCGTAATTCTGGAGCGTAAAGAACACCGTCCAGCCGCCGCCCCGTTGAATATCTTCACGGAGATTCGGCAGGAGCAGATGCAGAATCCCCTTCGAAATGAGCAGAAAGCGGTGAGTGAGTGGAGGACGGTTCCCAGCGGTGTGGGGCCGCGCCAGTGATAACACGATAGACAGAGTCCGGCAGTTTCAATACTTGAGTCGGGCGTTCATGCGAACGAGGTCACCGTCCTCTAAAATCAGTAAAAATGTCGCTGCTAGTTTCTTTTTTGCATAAAAAGACCGACATAAAAGTCCGATTTTGAATCTCAGTTCCCAAAACGAGTGTTCAACATGTCCTTTGCTTTGAAAACGTGCTGATAGATTAATTTCCAGACCGTTCCCTGGATTTCGATTTCGCAACATTTTATACAACGGGTTTTGGGAAAATTCCAGTCTGTCGATATTCGGGAAGTCTTTTAAAAATCTACAAATATATATTGATTCCTTTCAAATCTTTCCCTTCGTATGACATGGTAAAGTGTCTTCCAGCATCGGGAGATGGGAGCCCCTTCCAGCTGGTGCTGTTTGAGGCTCTCCTCGCTCCAGGAGACCCGATGCCTCTGGAGACTCGGCTGCTCTTGTTGGTTGACTATCAGGGATCAGAACAAAGAGGAGAAGAAGGAACCTGCTCTGAAGCCGAGGTCTTTCTCCTCCTCCGTCCTCCAGAGTGTTACTGTATCAAGCTGCACCGTGAAAGGTTTCGACTCAGTCGTTTGCTTCTCGGTCCTCTGGGCCGAGGGTGGTTTTCCATCGACGGCCGATTGGGTTGTAGAAGGTCCAAGGCCTGCGTCCAGAGGCCTCCTCGTGGAGCTCCGTCAGCTGCTCTTCCATTGTATTTAGGAAACTGTGAGCCTCCTCGCAACGAATCCATGCCAGGTCCTGTCAAAGGAAGGCCGCTTTGACCTTTTCGAGCGAGAGACGTTCTTGTATGGCCGGAAGGTCAGCCTGGATCACCGTGTCATTGAGACAGTTTGGAGAAGAATCCTTGGAAAGCCTTGATTCGACGTCTTGATTGTCGTCAAAGTGCAGATCCTTCTTTCGCCGAAGTCCTTGTGACTTTGGAATCGCTTGCTAGCGGTGCTTGACTTTATTTCGTTTGGGGTTTCTTAAAATTTGAATTTGATTTAGTTTTTCAAGTTTGAGGTCCGTCGCAGTCTTTCCTCCAGTTCAAGGTAGCTTCTTGCGGCTCCCCAGCGATCTGCTGCTGCTGCTGCTGCTGTCCATGTCGGTTTTTGAAACTCTACTTTAGCCTTTTGCTTTTCAAATCAATGACAATGAGTTGTTTTTGGGGGGAATTTTTGTTGTGTCCTAGGTAACCATTTTTAATCATTGAATCAGTAGATCATAGAAATTTTCAAAAGGAACAGTTCTGATCGTGAAGGAGATCTTTGAAGACCGCTGATCCTGGATCAGATCCCCATTGTCTTTGCCTGAAGTGTGCTTGGAAAGCAGACCTGCAAAGCTGCTAAAATAAAGGCTTCGTGATTACGTTTGCAAAGTGCTTTGTGTGTTTCTGGAGAAGGTTGTCCTCCAAGCCTGGCCGCAGTTCTCGCAGATGTATCTTTGGAAGAGTACAAAAACATTTAAAGTATGACACCTTTTCTATCTTTCGAAATACTTTTAAACAGAATTTTATGTGTCAAAAATAAAGTGTCAATCACAAAAGTTTGTGCCTAAAATTGTGTTGCACAAATAGTCCCGTCGTTACGGTCGTGCGCCAAACACCCCGGTTTTCAGTGCAAAGCCCAGGTCAATAACAGTCCAGTGAATGAAAGAAGAATGAAAATCGGGCATTTGCGCTGATTTATAATCACCTGCGGACACGACGTGTCCGGGACAAAGGGGACAGTTGGAAGCCCTGAATAGCTGGATTTTAGTTAAAGTTTAACGCAAACATCGACATTCACAACGGAGATCGAAATGCTAACCATCAGCTAGCAGGAGGAGCGAACACCGGTCTGAAGACTCGGTTATCCGGTGCACGATACTCTTGGAAGAATCGGGTATGTTCGGGTGGAACGGAAAGCCTATACAAGGAATCGGCAACATTAGTTTATTTGCAAAAAGGACATGAGCTGCTTTGACTGAAGCAGTTAAAGGGCGAACAAGGTGTTCGAGGCGAGCGCTAAGAGCGGCCGGCTGGAGTAAACATGCTAGCTTGCATTTAGGTATAATGCGATGGAGATTTACTCGTTGTTTCTCGTCGGACCCATTTCTTGGACGGACCAGTGCCGGGAAGTAATACGGAAGAGCACACACAACGGAACTCTTCGTTATTAACGACCTTAAAACATTGTGATTTATTATGTACATCATAATATCCTATGATATCGTAATGATAACATTTAAAGGCCGTTAGTGCACACGTTTTTTTAAGCTTGCGAGTTGCTTAGAATGACCAAGTCAAAATAATCTATCCACTATGAAATTGCAAAGCATATATGTGTCAATAAATACATTGAGGATTTTTATTGTTTATTTCTCTGCTGCGGATTCAGAAAGAAAGAGTGCAATTTTGGCGGCATTGACATGTCACGCTTTAACAAAAAAAAAAACTATTTTTGAGGTGGGTTACAACTTGCAAAACTGCATTAACTCTAGGTTTCATGAGAACTCCGAAATTGCCGCTTCACATTTCCCTTCTTCAGAAAAACGCTTCAAGAATGGCAAGGTGACAAACGGTCCTCCTGGGCCGGGTGGCTGTGGAAGGTTCTCGGCCTCTTACTCGGTCCGGCTCCCCCTCTCATTTCTTAAAGCCTTTCTTAAGTTTAGTTTGAATAAATCGGAGGCTAACTAAGCTCACTAGCTCGGTAGCTTGCGAGAGGTTTCCAGTTACTGTTGCGATTGAACGCGCATGCGCGGTGCGGTGACAGTTCCGTCATGACAATGCGATCGAGGTAATAGGATGTTATGTTGAATTTTTTTTTTTAATATACAGCATATCACGCTATACATTTTATAGCATAGTACTTGTTTATATATGTTTTGACCTGTAGATCACAATCAACTTTCTGGGTAAATTATGCTATAATTTTTTCCTTTAAAAAAAAATTGTGCCCTAAATTTTATAGCATAATGTACTTGTTTATATTTGTATACAACTGTCGATCTGTTCAATTTAATGGGTATAGTATGCTATTATTTATTTTTTCATTATATTTCGCCTGAATATACTTTTTATATATTTATCAACCAGTAGATTGTGATAAATATAATGGGAATATTATTGTTTTTTAATTTATAGCATAATACACCATAGATATTTTAGCATCATTTACTCGTTTATATATGTATCAACCTGTAGATTACAATCAACTTAATGCGATTGTTATGTTTAAAGTATATATATATGTATATATATATATATATATATATATATAGAGAGAGAGAGAGAGAGAGAGAGAGAGAGCCTTTATACTTCATTATATATGTAATGACCTGTAGGTCACAATCAACTGAATGCATACTTTATGTTTTAAGTTTATATATAATATATATATATATATATGCATTGTGGCTTACATTTTAGTGCGTAATATACTTGTTTATTAATGTATCAGCCGGTTGATCGCGGTCAACTTAATGGGTATATAATGCTATAATTTTTTTAAATTATTTTTTTCCATACATTGTGCCTCAAATATTTCAGCATAATATACTTGTTTATTTATGCATCGACCAGTTGATCGCGGTCTACTTCAAGGGTATGCTGTGCTAGAATAAAAAAAAAATGTCAATATATATTGAGCTTTAAATTTTACAGCATAATATGCTTTTTTTATATATGTATCAACCAGTTGATCATGATCAGCTTAATAAGTTTATTATGCTATAATTTGTACCTTTTACTTTTCATAAATGTATTAACCTGTAGATCACAATCAACTTAATGGGTATATGATGCTATCTTTTTATATATATATATATACATTGTGCTTCAGATTTAATTTCAACTTCATGGGTAAATTACGCTACAAGTTTTTTTCTATATTGTGCCTTAAATTTTACAGCATCACATTCTTTTTATATGCATCGAACAGTCGATCGCGATCGACATAATGGGTATATAATGAAACATTTTAAAGCATACTATACTTGTTTATATGCGTATCTGTTCAGTGGCTGTGGGAGAAAAAGCTCTAATGCTGCTACTGTAACTGTGGATCTTTATTTCCTGTACTTGTTTTCTTGGTGTAACAAACTGGAAGGAAGAAAGAAATGAAACTGAGGAGAAAAAGAGGAAATAGCTTTCCTCAAACAAAAACCTCATGATGTTTCTCAAGTGAAGTCCTTTTTACGGGGCTCTAACAAGTAACAGCAGTATTTCTAAAATTCGTATTGAGTTCTGCTTTTACTGCCAGTTCAGTCCATCTTCTTGCACACATGACAGTTTTCTGTACATTATAGTCTCTGCAATCAATATCTTGAAAATTCACAGACTGTAATCAATTCCTGTATATTAAAGTCCCAGTAATCAATACTATGCACATGCATAGTTGTAATATTTACAGACATAGATGGGAAAGCATGCTTGCACATCAATGCATTTGTATATCTGTTATTCAGTTCTACCCTCGCTAATAAAGGACCAGTTTATATAAATAGTCGCTGTGCGTAATCAAACTGTAATGCTTGATAAAAAAAAACAGCTGTTTTGTAAATAACTCTGATGGAGGACAGTTGTGTGTTGCTTTCCTGGCGTCTGAGCTTCAGGGAGGTCCTGGTCTGCAGCTGCAGACGCGAGCCTCAGACAACCAGCATCAGGCGTTTGGATGAACCCACACATGGATTTACATGGCAGTTTGTGAAGGTGGAGGGTGGAGTCTCAGCATTACCGCTCTTTTTCAGTTTCCTGCAGACGGAGAAGGAGTTTGAAAATACACACTGCTGTACAACGGGGACAAAGAGCTCAGAGTGACAAGATTATTTCAAAAGCTCAGCCTCCAGGTTAGCAAGCAAGATTCCTTTAAACCAATGTTTCCCATCTACTGTGCTGTGCAGAACACCCACTTTCACCGGATTGGTCCAAAAATTATTTATTCAACACAAATGATATGTCTTGGTGTGTCTGTCTATGGGGACAGAAAGAACCATTAAAGATGGCAACAGGTGGTGAATGAAGCTGTGGATCTTCCTGCTGCTGCTCAAACAGCAGAGAATTGGCGATGCTTGGAGTGAGACAGTAGCAGTGACACAACATGGAGACCTATTGGAAAAGACAAAGTACTCCATCAGCACCTTCTGGTCCTGAAGAACATTCTGATCCTGAGTAAAAAAGGTGAGCTCAAGACAATCCAATGAAAGTGAGATTGCGGTTGGATTGGCTTTTACTGGGGAAGCCGGCGAGTCCGCTGGGTTGTGTCTGGTGTGCAGCAGTGCCACCATTCCAAGCTAACTTCCACTAAACACCTTCACTTCACCGCTATTTAGTGGATGTGCGTAAACAGAGTGAGAAACAGACAGCGTTGTTGAAGAAAAGCACCAGGACCAGTGAGAAGCTGTGAAGTCGAGATACAAAGCTGCTGAAGTCATGGCTAAATCCAAACAGTCACTTCTTGCAAGAACATCAGCTTTGAGTTCAAGCAAACAGGCCAGATTTCTCAGCGAGGAAGTCAAGAGAGACGACACTTTCATTCTGTTTCATTAAAACCCTTTTTGACTGATTTTTTTTTTTGCTGGAGCGCCCTGAGATTTTTCTAAAGTCAAATATGTGCCGTGGCTCAAAAAAGGCTGGGAAACACTGGGTTAAACATTCAAAAAGGGTGAAAAAGTGGGCAAATGACTGAAAGGAAGTATTTTAAGTTTACACAAATATCACTTAGATATGCTAAAAAAATATGAAACCATAAAAAACAGGAGCATACAAGAAACATACAAGGATATTCCCTAAATATATAAGAGAATAATGCAACCATTTTTCTCTTTTCCATAACACACAACACCCTCTTTGCTGCTTAATCATTGGCTTCAATGAGAAAATACTGAAAATACTTGAGTAAAAACATTCAAGAAACAACTCAGCATCCACCTGACTCGCATAAAAATATTGCAAAAAATTCTGTGAAAAAGCATCTTTCACCCAATGTTGCTCTTCTTTCCTCCCCGTCCTGCCACCATGATGACCCATGATTGCATCCACCCTCAGGCCTTCTCATATCAAGCTTCATCTCATAACTCCCTCTTTGTTGCACAAGTAACGTTTCATTAGAATTTGTCAGAGAGCCGCCGCATCCTTACATGAAAACATCGTGAGCGGATCCTCCGGCCGCCGTCTCTACTGGCTCTTCTGCTTGGCGGCGGCTCTGCTCGGGTAGCAGAGGACCTGGGCCAGCAGGACGCAGCTGGAAAAGGCCGATGCCACGTGGGACAAGAGAGCAAGAGAGCCGCCGGCATCCTGCAGGAGAAACGATCTCCACGCATCAACACAAACAGTAGATACCAACCTCTAGATCTGCGATTCGTACGCGACTGCTCGCCTGCAGAGAGACAAAGGTGAGTCCCAGGGAGGCGAGACACGACAGGAGCACGGACAGCGCGGACAGCTGGCCCGCGTGGCCATTGGAGTAGTTGGTTCCAGCCTGGAGAGCCTGCAAGAAATCCAAAGGATCGCCGAGTTCAAATCTAAGCAGGTAGACTGTGGAGGACAGCCTGGGGGAGGAGTCTGCGTCTAGATGTTACTCAGCAGGTGAGAAAGTGACCTGGACAATAAAGGAAACCATAATTTCGGTACGACAAAACCGGGGATGACGTCACCCGGATACGTCTGGAGGTTCTCTGTGGGTCCGGCTCATCTTCTTGTCGTGGCAACTACACTTGAATTTCTTCTCTCGGAGAGGTTCTTTAGAACTCCTTCAGTTCTTCAGGGCTGAAGAAGAAGCCTCTGGGATGAGAGCTGAAAAGTCTCAAAGTGGAGAAATTCAAGTTCAGCCGCCACAGCAAGAAGATTCGGACAGGAAATCATCGTCCTGATGTGCTGGGAACTCACGTCAGGAAGGATTCTTCCTGCATCGCATGATGGTATTTTCAAAATAAAAATGCAATTAAAGGCTGGAACCTCACGTTTAATATAGTCACTCATCACATCCATCCCATGTAATAAATCCCCATAGCAACGTCCGATCCGACACGCTGCTTGTCTGGATGCCGTCCAGCAGGTGGCGCCATTCTCCAGCTCCGCTGCGGACGGGTAAATCACGAGAGAATGTCGAGCGACTTGCTACCTTGCTTGTGACTAAAGCCGGTAAAGAGGAGGACTCCAGGGCCCTGCCGACCGCCGGGGAGGCACAGGAGCCCACGAGGAACATGGAGCCGCTGTAGGCCAGCAGGAAGAGCAGCCCTGCCACAGAAAACCCACAGCAGCAGCGGGTGAGACATGGAGGGCTTGCAGAGATTTAGGTCAGGAAGTGTCAGAGGGCACATGAATGTTAGCGGAGTGAATGAGTTTATCTCCGTCTTTTCAACCTCTTCATCAAATTGACACACAAATGCAGCCGGATTATTACACATAAGATTTAGATAAACAGTAATTCTTTTAAAAATCCTCAACATAACTTGGAAAAGATGTCGGCTGCTGCTTCAGCTTATTTGACCGGCCATTCCTACATCAACCCATTTTTTAGAAATGAAGAATAAAATGCGTATTTCACACACACACACACACACACACACACACCACAGTTTTATATTTATGAATTATATAGTATTTCTAAATTACTTTTTGGATCCATTAAGAGTGTTTTACATGATTCCATTTCTGTTCCTAAATTGTTTCTAACAGTTTCTTATATATATATATATACACACACACACACACACACATATATATATACATACATACATACATATATATACATACATACATACATACATATACACACACACACACACACATATATATATACATACATACATACATATATATACATACATACATACACACACACACATATATACACAGTATATATATACACACACACACACACACACACACACACACACATATATATATATACACACACACACACACACACACACACACAGTATATATATACACACACACACACACACACACACACACATATATATATACATACATACATATATATACATACATACATACATACATACATACACACACACACACACACATATATATACACAGTATATATATACACACACACACACACATATATATATATATATATATATATATATATATATATATATATATATATATATATACATAGATAGATAATTATGTATATGTATAATGAATAATTTTTTTCAGCCTATGCTACAC
>CAAKHD010005379.1:17125-29092 GCA_901007705.1 Fistularia tabacaria
GGGGGTTTGTGGTGGTGTGGGGAGGGGGGGGGGGGTGAAATCCCCCTCCCTACTTTCCTGTCACGGTGATCCCGGCCCCCCCCCCCCGGCGGCCTCCGGGCTGCGGGGGTTCGGGGTTCCTCTCCTTCAGCACCGCGGACAGCGGCGCCTCTCCCACCCCCCACCCCCACCCCACTCCCACTCCCCCTCGGGTGTCCTCTGACCCCCGGGCCGGCCGCAGAGGCCCCTCCGGGTTCGGTTAGTTGGATTGGGGGGGGGGGGGGGCAAAGAAGGAAATAAAAAAATAATGTGAGAATGAAATGAAAAAGGGGGAGCAACTTTACGTCACACAAATCTGTGACAATATTTGATTAATATTACATATAAATTATTAATTTTTATTGATAGAGTAATTTTATAAAGAAAGAATGATGCTGCTGACTATATATATATATGTGTGTGTGTGTGTGTGTGTGTGTGTGTGTGTGTGTGTGTGTGTGTGTGTGTGTGTGTGTGTAGAATTGCATTTCGTTGCATATATCCATCCATCCATCTTCTGCGTATATATGTAATGAAAATAAATTGAATGTAATCTAATGTACACATTGACATTATATGACAAATATTGTGAAATAATAATATATCAACACCCATAAAGGTGTATGAATTGATAACTCATCTAGTTCTTATAATTGCCAATATGCTTTCCAAAACATCACATTATATTATATTATATTATATTATATTATATTATATTATATTATATTATATTATATTATATTATATTATATTATATTATATTATATTATATTATATTATATCATATTATATTATATTGTATTCTTCCTTTCCTTCCGGCTTTTCCCTTCAGGGGTCGCCACAGCGAATCAACCCTCTCCATCAGACCCTATTCTCTGTATCCTCTCACACCAAATAACTTCTTCTCTCATTACGTCCATAAATCTTCTGTTTGGTTTTCCTCGAGACCTCCTGCCTTGCAGCTCCAATTCTAGCATCCGTCTACCAATATATTCACTGTCCCTCCTCTGTACATGACCCAACCATTCCTGATCCTATCCATGTATTATATTATATTATATTATATTATATTATATTATATTATATTATATTATATTATATTATATTATATTATATTATATTATATTATATTATATTATATTATATTATATTAGATTAGATTAGATTAGATTATATCACATTATATTATATTATATTATATTACATTATATTATATTATATTATATTATATTATATTATATTATATTATATTATATTATATTATATTATATTATATTATATTATATTATATTATATTATATTATATTATATATTTTTATGCCTTTGGCTTTTACACCAATGTATTTGCAACCCTACTGCCTTACTGCAGCTCGTACCATACGACTATTTATTCCTATTTTTTGGCCTCCGTATCACTATCTAATTATTGTTCCCCCAGAGGGACGTTACATCTACAAAAACAATTCAAATAACATCCAAATATAGTCTAATTATGATCTGTATTAAATAACAGACGCAGCAGATGCATCAAAATATAAACCAAATTTACGAGTAAATATACTATATATAAATGCAAATAGAACGTAGAAATGTGGAAGTCAGACTCACTTGGTGAGGCCTCTTCAGCCGTCTGGGATTTTTCACAGGGAGTTTTTTCCTTCGGCGCAGACGTGCGGAGCTCCTCGAGGGTGGAGACAAGCTGGTGACAGACCGGCCTCCCCTGGACCCGCTCAGACCTCGGGGGACCCCCAACCAATCGTTCTTCCCCCTTCCCCTTCCCTTCTTTTCTTCCTTGCGCTCTCACGCTTGGCTGATCAAAATGAACCGAGGGTCGATGAAAAATATGAATATATTCGAAATAGAATAACTTTTTTTCTCTTATCTGTGTGTGTGCTTGTGCGCACGCACATTCATAGAGCAAATATTATCGTTTTCAGTAACCAAATAAAAACAATATCCCTTCCCGAATGTACAGGATGTTTGGACACACTCATGCCACAAACACACAAAATGCATTATTTACTATTTTCAGATATCTTATTATTATATTATTATCAATGACCACACATATTGTAAGAGGAAAACACATGTCTTTTGTTTTCTCTTTTTTCTCTTTTTTGTGCAGTCTAAACACGGCCTTTTTTGCTGTTTTGCCCGTTGGGCCCCCCGACGAAGGGCCCAAAGATGCATTCAGATGTCGAGCCCACACGGCGTCCAGAACCTCCCCTGTTCTATTCCTGCGTTCGCAAAGCTCCGCTCGAACACGAGTTTCCCTTCCTGCTTTCTTGATTGACAGCTGAATTGCTCATCGCGTGTGAGTGAGAATGAAGGTCAGGGAGGAGCTCGGGGAAGGTGTGTGCAGGTGATCGTTTGCTCAGACACTAAAGCTACAGTTACGTCGCTGGTTTACTGGCCCGGCAGGACCGCCACCGTGTGTGATTCTTGTGACATTTCTGACATTCTGAGCATAGTTTCATTCCGGCCTCTTCTTTTTTTCATTTGTTTGTATGTTTTCCTTCTTGAGGAAGTGACATCACGTGCAAAACAAAAGAGGAAGCGGCTGCTGCTTTTGATTTACGAGGAGCCGCACACCTCTGGCAGCCCTCACAGGGCTTATCTGGTTCTCCGGATCGACGCTGTGAACTCGCGAGGAGGGAGAGAGGGGGAGGTGATGCCCGAGGCTGTTCTCAAGGTGCAGAGCAGTCACGCACATGTGCTCCATCACCGTGGTGACAACTTGAGGGAAAAACCACTGACAGCTCCGTCGAGCGTGACCCCGCCTCTTCGTGCTGATGGCGGCTTCCGGTCACTCGCGCTTTTCAGGAAATCGCTGCCTGCCAATGAGTTTTCAACAACACCAAAATCAAGACTATGCTAGAACCAGTCAGGAGAAAAAAAGGTCTTAATTTGACTTTATGAATACATAAACTGACATTTATTTTTCTAAGATTAATGAAACAATAAAAACATTGTGTTCCCATGCCACGCAATTATACACAAGGAATACCGAAAGATATCAATTATGGTAGTTGACATATTATCCTGAGTTAAGAAGCTATTAGCAGTAGTAGTATCATAATAAAAGCATGCTAATGCATATTTGTACGTGAGGATGACAAAAGTATCTGCAGTAGTATCTAGAGAAATCTCATCAACTAAGGTGGATTTGAGATAAAAGAAATGTTTCTTCAAAAAAAAAACATCCAATAACATCATACTTGCAGTAATGGCGCTTTAATTGTAATTAATTACAAGCAAAAAACATTCTGTTCTCACGTTGTGTTTTGTGTTGAATAGCTGCACATTTGCACCATGTTATCGTTTAACATTTTGCATGATTTCATGTCCGCACATTGTCACTGGAAACACTTGAACTGTTCTCGTCCTTTTATTTACATACCAAGCAGCAAATCACACACGCACGCACACACGCACACACACACACAAACACACACCAAGTCTATGCAGTGACTTTCCAATTTGAGGCGAGTTAATTTTTCTTATTTTGATGTAACGTAGCGTTAAGTGATGCTTAATGCATAGAATATATAGTATATGTACTTTTTGGTCGGGCCAAAAATATTAAAGTATTAACTACTACCTCGTCTAGATCATCACGATGTTAGTGTTAGTAGCTATTTATCAAGTCCATATACCATTTTTATCTGGCACTAGGATGATGTGTGATACTCCAACAGGTGCAGTTTGACTTGCGTGGTTGGTTTTATGACATAACCTGTGGAGGAAATGTTATGGATCATAAAAACTCTATTGTTGCAGTAAAATGAGGGATATTATCCCCAGACTTGAACTTACTGGATCTCTCTTATGGCTGCTTTGAATAATGCTTCCGATCTGTAATCAAGACCTTTATTTTTCCATTTTTTTTCTATTCTTCTTTCATCGCAATTCAGTTTTAGTCACTATTTAATTGTCTTTGCTGCTATTTTCATTGCACTGCTTTCATTACTATGGACAACATTCCATAATCACATCCACGCCAGGAACAAACTATAGACCTTTGCTCCACAAAAACAATAATAATGTCATTAATAATATCAATAATTCTGATTATTGAAATTATAACTATAATCATGATGTTTGTGATGGTTAATTGTGACGATGAATTTGATGATGGTGATGTTGATGATTATTATGATAATAACACTGATAATGATAACAATAGTACTAATGATGATGATGGTGATAGATCTTATAGCAAAAATAACAACAACAATAATTAAAATAATAACGATGATTATTATAATAATAATAACAATTATAATAATAATATAATATATGATTACATAAAAATAACAATTGCAACAACAATAATGTATGACGCTGACAATATTAGTAATCATCCTCATTACACGATAATAACTAAATGGTTCAGTGAGACCTGAGGCAATGCAAACTGCACCTGGGATATATTTGTTTAGAGAGGGCCAAACTTAAAGTGTGCGTGCGTGCGTGTGTGTGTGTTTGTGTGTGTGTGTGTGTGTGTGTGTGTGTGTGTGTGTGTGTGAGATGCGAGCGCTCGATGGCGGCGTGAACACACACAGCGGCCGTAAAAAACTTAAGTGCCCGTGATGAAAAAATGATGCCGAAGCAGCAGGTTCAAATGCCCAACTGTGCTGATGTGGTGTTGCCACGGCGTTTCCATGACGCCAGCCCTTGGCTTCTGTCTCGATTCAGCCACAATCAGAGAGGAAATTGAACACTCACCGTGACAGCGCCCCCTGGTGGTAGAAGTCTGGCTACTGCAAGGGAGTAACAATCATCCGAGGTCGTGAACCCTCCGTAACGGAAGCTCTCAACTTTTCTCCGGTGTACAAGTTATTGACACTTAATCAATCAATATTATGTGATCAATGAAAATCCGGACATCCGGAAATGGATCCTCGTGATGTTCACGCGTCCCGGGGCGTGAAACGATCGCCTCTACCCAAAGAGAATTCACGGGAGCCTCCGCTACAGATATTACGGCTGTAAAACAAGAGCGAGGGGGCACAGGGGATGGAAAGCAGAAATCAGCTTTAATGTCGCCATAAAAAGAGTCAGCGTTGCGCGAGGAGTGGTAGCCTCGGGTCGGCGGGGGCAGCGTCGGGCATCGGCGTGGTCGTACCGTTCCTGAAACGAGCTCTAACCCCCCCCCGGTCCATCTTGTTTTTACGGCAGCAGTCAGATAGATGTCCGTCGCTTTCACATATAAGACGTGAAGAAGAAACTTTCTGATTCATTAATTCACACTCGATACGTCTTGTCTCATCATCTCTATTGTCTTGGAATTCATGCAAATACACGATACAAAATACTTACTCAATATAAAACATATATATGTACGTATATATATACGTATCTACAGTATATGTGTGTTTTTGTGATTATGTGTGTGTATACATTCATACATACATGTATGTATAAATATATACACTTGCAAAACATGTGTGTTTTTGTGATTACGCATCGGTGTGTGTGTGTATATATAAATATATGTATATACATGGATAGATAGATTTAATTTGTTCTCTGCAATACCAATACTTTATCCTTGCAGTACAGTGCTTTTCAACTTCTTTTGGCAGTGTCATATATATATATTTAGTCATATAAATATATATACATACACACATATACATATCTACACATACCTGTATATAAGCATATGTGTGTTTTTTTATTACTATGTGTGTATATATATATACATATATATGTATGTTCCCTGTGCAGTACTAATACTTCATTCTTGCAGCACATTGTTTCTTTTTGTAGTGTTATATATATATGTATATATATGTTAGTGTGTGTGTGTGTGTATGTGTGTGTTTGTGTATATATATACATATGTGTGTGTGTGTGTGTTTTAAAATTAGCGTTAGATTGGCATGTTAGTCTTCCTGTTCGTCTGCTCCCGCTGTGTTGCACTCTGCGCCGGGCCAGAATGCCAAGTATGTCGCCGCCACTGCGGTCACTAGGGAGACGAGGCCGAGTGGCGTTCGCTTATCGGATGTCTGTGCGATTGCCCTGCAGGTGCCGAGGGCCCGACCCTGAGGGACGCCACGGGAAAGACGTACAAAGGCTGTATGTTTTGGCTATGGCCCTTCTGTTAACCTCGACAAACAGCTCCTTGAAGATTCCAGCGGATCTACGCAGGTCTGGAAAATGCCTGGTCGCTCCCAAGACAGGAGAGATGTTCCGGATCCTGAATGCAAGAATTTAACCATATACATATGTATAGATATATATGTGGTTTTATACATACATTGGTATGTATACACTTCCCCTGAAAAAATATTTCAAGCCATTATATCAGGTTGAAAGAGTGCAGTATTTTACTTTTAAAAGAAATGTGCGTAGTACTCATAAATAGCATTCTGTTCTGCAGAGTAGTAATATTTTATTCTTGTAGTACAGTGCCTGCCAACTTCCTTTCGCAGTGAATAGCTAATGATGCAACGCTTTCGCTTGAATATCAAATGTTTTGCAGCACTTCTGATGCGGAATTTGAAAGTTTTGCGCCAATTTCAGGTGGATTGTGAGCGTTTTAAAACATTTTCAAGTGGATTTTGAGCATTTTGCTACGCTTTCACGTGGATCTTGAACATTTTGCAGCTTTTTCACATTGATCTGAAACATCTCACAACAATTTGAAGCCGACTGAGAATGTTTTGCAATTATTATGGTGGATTGCAAACATTTGGAAACACTTTGTCATTGTTTTGCAACATTTTCAAGTTAATTTTTAACATTTTGCAACACCTTCATTTCAATCTGGAACATTTTGCAACATTGTCAAATGGATTGCAAACATTTTGTAGCAATTTTGACACAGATTTGAATGGTTTTGAGATGATTTCGCATGGACTGTAAACATTTTGCAACTCTGTCAAATGGATCTGGAATATTTTGCAGCATTTACATGTCACTCCTGAAGATTTCATAACAATTTGTAACAGACCTTGATGGTTTTTTGCAATTATTTCAAGAGGATTGCGAACATGTAGCGAGAAGTCGATTTTGATCTCGAACATTTTGCAACATTCTCAGGTGGATTGCAAACATTTTGCAGCACTTTTGAGGAAGATGTGGATCATTTTGTGACAATTTGACACTGATTGTAAACAATTTACAAAACTTTCATGTGGATCCAGAATGTTTTGCATTATTTTTACATCCATCTGGAACATTTTGCAACACCTTTGAAGCAGGTCCAGAAAATTTAACAGCTATTTCATATGAATTGTGAACACTTACAAACACTTTAACTTTAATTTGGAACATTTTACAACATTCTCAGTGAATTACAAACATTTTGCAACGCTTTTGAAAAAGCTTTGGATTGTTTAATGTCGATCTCACCTGGATTGTGAACACTTAGCATCACTTTCACGTCGGCCTGGAACATTTTGCAACACTCATGTGGATTGCAAACATTTTGCAACCCTTTGAAAAATATTTGGATTGTTTCGTGATGATTTCACATGTATTGTGAACATTTGGCAACACTTTGAAGTGGATCCTCAACACTCTGCAGCATTTTCACATCCATCTGGAACACTTGGAGCTGGACCCGAAACACCTCATTGAATCCATGCACTCTTCCTCTGCAGGTTTTTTCCCAACCGTCCCCAGATGGTTCGTCTGTGGGCCAAACGTTGAAGCTCCGGTCTGCGGCCGAAGCTGTTTCTTCCCGTCGACAAACAGGAGCAATAAGAGCCGGGATCCGATAAGACGCTGATTCATCCTGCTCTCTTATCGCCGCCTTTCCAGGCTGACCTGCGGGGCCCTCATTTCCAGCGATGCGGCGAGCCTCCGCCGACGCCATTTATCTGAGGAGCTGGCGAGGCGGAGGGGGCGACGGCGGATGAATCTTAACTGGAGGGCTGTTTGGAGAGAAAACGGCCGACGGGGGTGTTGAGGAGCCCGGGGCCCCGAGGGGCCGACGGCCGACGAACTCGCCGACACTGTCAATTTTGCTGCGGGCGTTTTCCTGGTGAACCGCCTGCTTCGGCGCCATATTTGTAGTTCCAGAGTGCAATCACTCAGGGCATGAGTACTTGATCCACATGTGTTCCATTGTAAAGTCACATGTCAGCGAGGAAGAGTCCAACGCTAATGTTAATGCTACCGAGCATCGCGGCTCAAACAAGCCTAGCATCGGAGCAGCCCGCCGCCCTGTCATCCCTCCTTGGACGCTCGACGGCGACGGTAGCAAACAGATGAGACGATAAACTTCCTTTTTGTCCGGTGATTGGCCTCGGCGCACTTCCTGTTTCTAAACCTTTGCGCGGACATTAAAAAACGCGCAATCTGTCAGCCGCATCGCGCCTTCAGGGCCAAATGGCGCCGTGTACCAGCGGGGAACTATTAGATAGCGGCTGATTATCCCGCCGCCGCGTGAGCAGCAGCCCCCCCCGTTGGCTTGATAACCACCGGCGCAGTCTGCCAGAAAATGTCACAGCTATTATCCCGTCGTGTTATCAGGGAGGGATGAGGACGAGGGCTATCTGCTCCCCGATCCAAACCCAGAGGAGTCGGATTCCCCACGGCGGGTGTTCCAACATGGCTTCCTCTTCCGCAAGGTGCGGCGGCGGCGAGACGGCGAGTGCTCAAGACGCCGCCAACGTCCTGACCCGCGAAAATAAATGTCCAGGGCGACCCATAAATAGGCAAAGTAGCTCGGTGACAAGGTCGCCGTGGTAACGCAACTAGATGTTGAATAGAAACGAGAACCTGGCGGGAGAGTACGGCTGTATTTTAGCTGATGGCGAATTGCCTGCTGCAATTACTGGGTAATTAAAAGTAATTGCTGCTATTCCAGTGTAATTAAGCCCTTTTTGCTGTGTTGATTAAACCCGATTCCTTTCTTTATGAACCCAGAGATTATTGATTTATTTCCGTTAATCATCACTTCCCTTTCCTGAATAGGTGAGTGAAGACTATGGTCTATAGTCTTCTGTAATTACACAGTATTTAAAAGTAATTACTGCTATTACATCTATTTTTTTTGGAGGCGTTAATTAAAACAGCTTTTTTTCATTAGTATCCGATTGATTTTCGTTAATCCAGAATTCACTCTCCTGAACCCAAACAACCAGCAGGCATGGAAAACCATCATCACCCTCGGCACGTGACCTCTGACCCCCCGGGGTCAAAGGTTAATGGGGCAGACTGATGATGAGAGGACCTGCAGGTTATTGATCAGATGATCCCACACACAAATAGAAATGCGGGAAACACACACACACACACACACACACAATGTTAGTCTCAGAAGACAAACTGAGCCCAAGTCATCAATAACAACTCAGTTTGTACTGGATTAACACACACACACACACACACACACACACACATACACAGGGACGCAGACACTCATAAACACACATACACTCAAATGTTTAGATACACACACATACAGTAAAACACACACACACAGGGACTCACCTACAGACTCACACACAGGAAAGACAAACAGGAATAAATACAAACGCACACAGGTGCACACACACACATACACCCATGCAGTAAAACACACACAGGGACTCTGACACTCACATAGACAGAGACTCATGCACACACTTTGAGACACACACACACACACACACACACAGAATCAGACACATACAGACACACACATACATACAGATACACACACACTTGACTCAGACACAAATATACAAACATACACAGAGACCTAGACAAACACGTATAAATACACACTCACATATACATACACCCACACACGTAGTGGCTCAGACACACATGTGCACACACACATACATACAGACACACACAGACTATGAGGCACATGTGCAGACACAAACAAAGACACACACACACACAAGATACCCCAGAGATCAATCAAAAATTAGTCGTAAAAAAGTAATTGAAATAATTTGTTTTTAAATAAATCACAAAATAACAAAAAAATACAACTCATAATCAAAAATTAAAATTGTAAATCAAAGAGAATAAAAGGGAGATAGGACTCATTGTCGTCTGTAGCCTCCTCACCTAATAAAGACACACACGTGTTTGTTTTTCACAATAAACAGGCAGATAAACACAAACTCAAATTGGACCCTCAACTTAATCCTCATCTTCATCTTCATCCTCAACTTCTTCATCTTCTTCATCGATCTCTTCTCCTCCTTCTTCCCCAGCCAATCTTGCCCTCATTAGAGCTCGGTGGACAGCCTGTGGCGCGGGTCGCCGTCGCTACGGCAACCGCCTCACCGTGGCAAGAGGCTGTCGGGGATAACGACGAGGCACGTCTGGGACCTCAACAAGACCCCGGAAGGGAAGGGAGGAAGACGAGGAAACTTTCTCTGCGCAATTTTTCAGAAGGTTTTCTTTTTGGTTTTTGTTCCAGGCACACACACACACACACACACACACAAACACACTCTCTACCCCCCCCCCACACACACACACATCTTTTCTCTCAACTCAGCGATCTCCATCGACCGCTGGCTTTTCAACCAATAACTGCATCGACAGCAGATGTTTCCCGGGGTAAATAGCTGAATTATGAGGCTGTGCGCGTGCACGTGTGCATGTGTGCATGTGTGGTTGTGTGTGTGTATGTGTGTGTGTGTGTGTACTACAGGGGGAGATGGGGGGGTTAGAAGCCCTGATATAGAAAGGCATCATTTCCTGTTTGGCTCCACAGGAATTTCATAACAAGGTTCTCTGGTCATTTCAGCAATGATAATAATAATAATAATAATAATGATAAGAACAAGAATTGTAAGTGTCATGATAATAATAACAATTCGGATGTAATAATAACAACAAAAATCAACAACAACAATAATAGTTGATAATGTTGACATGATAATCATGATCGCATCATAAAAAATAATGATAAGAACATCGTCATTATCATCAACAACAACAAACATGATCATCATGATCACGACAACTAATAATAATAATTATAATAATAAAGATAAGTGTAGCAACAAAAACAACAAACAATAATATGAATAATGATAACAGTGACAATAATCGTCATCAACAACAGCAACAATAATAATTGCAAAAGTCATGCGTTACAAAACAAAAGAAACAGCAATAATAATAAAATAACATGCTAATAATAATAATCATAAGACATGACAAGAACATCAGTAAATTCAATGACAACAAATAATAAAAATGATGATGATGACTCGTCATAGAATTACTCATAATAGTTGACAATAAAAATTATAATAACATCAGTCGTCCTCTTCATCGTTCACATCATCAACAAGAACAACAATAATAGTTGTAATAATGAAAACAACAATTTAAATAATGAAATGATAACAACAATGTTGACAACAATAGTGGCCATCAACCAGAACAACAACAACAATAACTAAAATGATGACAACAATAAGTAATGATGATTATGACAACAACAACAATAGTAATAGAGATAATAATTATCAATATCATCCCCAACAGCGATAATTATTATTGAACGAACTTAGAGCAATCATAATGATAATTATAATTTAAGAATTAGAATATAAAAAGTAGAAACTTAAAAAGATAGGATGAAGGGCAAAGACATAAATATCAGTGCCTTCTACAAATGATGATTCAAGTTAATTTCTAATTCAATTAATGGCCTGCTGGAGTGAGACCCTCCTGATAACCCTCCGATACCCGATCAATAATCAATCGCCCCCCCCCCCCCATTGCCCGTCATAGTAACTAACAATCAATCATCAAACCCGCTGCTCTGTGGTGGGGGAGTCCGTGCAGTCAGAGACCAACACACACACACACACACACACACACACACACACACGCACACGCACAATGGATCTGACTCATCGACTGAGGTGACCTCCGCCCCCCCCCCCCCCCCCCCCCCCCCCCCCCCCCCCCCCCCCCACCAAAGACTATAAAAATCTCTCACCTCGCTCTCACTTGCGCTGTTCGCCTGGT
>CAAKHD010005379.1:29112-44884 GCA_901007705.1 Fistularia tabacaria
CCCCCCCCAGCCGCCGACACCCCCATGGACCTCCCCCGCTACCGCACGACCCCCCCCCCCCCCCCCCCCCCCCCGCCCCCCCGCCCCTGACAAGTCTTAAAAGATTAAGTAGTTTTTCTAGGTAACTTTCATGTGAGCGGGGCTGGTTGTTGCACACAAACACATACAAACAGACACATACACATACACACACACACACACACACACACACTTTCAAACTAATTAAAGTCCTCGGTCAATATTTCATCACCTGACAGGAAGCGAGACAGGCGTTTGCCGTCGGCGCCTCAAATTCACGTCACCGGGGGAAACCTGCGTGTTGTGTGTGTGTGTGTGTGTGTGTGTGTGTGTGTGTGTGTGTGTGTGTGTGCGCACGCCAGCGGGGCTCGTTGTCATCCGTCTTCATCCTTGTTAACATCACATTCAACATTGATGAAGCAGGGAGGATGCGGTGGAGTGGCGGTGGGGGGGCTCCTGTCATGGCGTTCCGTCACTTTTTGTCATGACAGGTGTGTCTGCATGTCGTTTATCCCGCAGACGTGCAACAGAGACGTTATCAACACTGTCACAACACGGGACGGCAGCGGGAGTCGCGGCATTTAACCCGCTAAGGTGAAAAAACTGTAGGCTGAAGGTGTCTCTAAAAGTAACTCCGCTTTGTTTCACTGCTAGCTTTGTTAGCATGACATAACCACTCCCCGGGTGGTCGCTAGGTTGCGTCATCTCCTATGATGAGACAATAATCCGGCTAACATCAGCAACTGGGATGAATGACATTAGCAGGACCTAGCGTGTTAGCTTTCATATCACAGGACGGCAGTGGGAGTGAACGGCAATTTGAAAAAAACTCATGAACGCGTCTTCAAAAGATCAATTTGTTTCATGGCTGGGTTTATTAGCATGTTTTTAGCGGCATCTCTGATGACGTGACCACAATCGAGCTAACATCAGCGACGAGGATGGCTAACACTAGCAGCACCCAGCGTAGGGGCTACTGTGATTGCCTTGTGGTCCCCAATCCCAGCAATGTTTGTAAAATAAGCCCGGGAAGCGAAAGAGGCGCGGGAGGCTAAATGTCAGCTCCCAAACACCAATCAGGAGAATCGGAGGGGCCGATGCTAAGGCGAGCTTGCTTATATTACCCGTGTCACAAACAAACAAAAGTATACAGGGGTAAATGAAGTACGAATTGCAAAACTACCAAGGAAATTAGCCTTCAGGATTAGAATTGGTTTTGTGTATCGAATGTGTACTTTATAATAATAATGATAATAACGATAATACATTTTATTTGAGGCGCCTCACTCTTGTACTTTCACATATCCTAGCAGTACTTCTCTCTCCGTCGCCTCTGGAGATAAAGAGATCTGTCAATGTTTATCCTGCTCATCCAGTCTGCAGCAGGAAAAGCACATCACTTTTATGGTGGCGTGTGTGTATGTGTGTGTTTGTGTGTGTGTGTGTGTATTTGTGTGTGTGTGTGTGGGGGTCACCTGTTATCGTGTGATTTACGACGTCGTTGTGCAGCCGCCAATTGAAACGCAGCTCGATGTAATAACGTTCTTAAAATGTTGGATGGCGACAGTAAAGACCTTCTAGGTGAACGAGAGGGGGGGGGTTGGGGGCTCCCAGGGGGGCGGGGCTTAACCGAGTCAGGTCAGCTGTCAATCATCCAGCCCTTTGCCCTTTCATTTAGAGTCTTCAGTGAATCTGATGGTTTTGGACTGTGGATGGCAGGAGAAGATGGAGGAGAACCCAGGCAGGAGAGCATGGAGGGAACCGACTAGAACACGGAGAAGACAGATCGACGATGGATCAAATCGGAGCAAGCTGATTGGCTGCTGGCGTCTGACGCGTGGTCGCTCGCAGAAACAGGAAGTGAAAGACCTACAGGTCTGACGGCTGCTTGGAAACGGCTTATCCGCCGCATCCATCAGGCCGGGTGGGTCACCTTGAACGCACCTCAGACGGAAACGTCAACATCTGCCTCCGCCGCCGTCCGGGCGCCGCGCCGCACCCCGGCTGTCCATCACAGCCCGGGGGCGGAGGGTTGTTATTGTCGCGGGCGCAGGTGGGGCGCGGGGTCATTCCGGTGACGGATGACCGGATGGCGGGGAAGGGAATCCAGCCCAGGGGATGAAAAACGGCGTCGCGCCGGCCACCATTATTCATGCTCGTGACCATGGCGACGGGAGTGTGGGAGGAGCCACAACACCGGCTCTTAGACAAGTACTTCAAATACAAAGCCTGTACTCACGTACTTTACAAGTTACAGTACAGGAAGTAAGTTTCCGGATGTCGACAGTGGGGTTTTGCTCTTTCGCGCACTCGATCTTCTCCTCAGAAACAAAGTCGTAACAAAAGCGAAAGCAAAGTCTTCTTCAATTGGATGTTCAGACGGCGAGGGAGGAGGTCTGTTGTCGGGCAGATTTCGCTGACTAGCTAGCTAACTTACCCTTATATCACCCAGCATTCCATCTTCTGGGCCCGGTTCTCGGTTGTGACGTATTGTGTTGTTCCTGGCTGTGGCTGAGCCCCTCAGGGGACATGGGGGAGGAAAACCATGATAAAAAAAACGAACAAATAAAAGATTAATTTTATCCAGTGAGGTGGGAAAAAAAGACAAACTTTGGCAAGATCTCGCAAAACTGTTTACCCCAACAACGCTACCTCTGGGTTGCAGGACTAGCATAACTTAATGTATTAACTATAGATTAGTTTGCCTTAAACTCTCAGTTGCTACAATAAGTCATTGCATGACTGCTCATCTTGTCTCTCTTCATTTGCATTTCGGACGTCTCTCAAATGCAGGAGACGCTCCAAATAGTCCAATGTGACTCCCATTTTAAGAGCAGTGACCACAACAGATCAATACCGGTACATAAAACTCAATAAAGTTCTCTCTCTTCTTTGTGTTACCACTCACACAAAAACATTGCGCTTAGCGTTTTTCAAAATAAAAAGCATGGGGGGGGCGACAGGGACACTTAGGGGAAATGGGAGGGATTTTTTAGGGGGAAAAAACCCCAATAGTTTTTGCGATGTGAGATCTCTGGGGAAAAAAAGGGACAAACTTTCACAAGACCATCCATGCGTTTTACTTTGAAAATCTATATTTTTGTCCTGACTTCCTCCAGCCACTGCCGCGCTCCTTAGGGCACATGGTGGAGAAAATTTTGAAAAGAAAAAAAGAAAATAATCATAATTTTTGCAAGATCTCTGCAAACCAGGGTGGGGAAAAAAAAAATACAAACTTTTATGAGATCTTGCGAAACTGTTAACGCTAAGAACAATGTTCTTCCAGGTCATGCGTGGTAAGGGCTACACAAAGCTACACAAAGAACAGAGAGAAGGTTATTGCGGATTAAGGAGACAAACTAGGCATAACGTTCATTAAATTGCTTAATGTAGCAGCACAGAGTTTAAGCTCTAAACGTAAGGTTTCTGCTCTAACCGTAGAGCCTAACATGCCAGGCCTGCAACCCTAACATAACATCATTTGGGTAAACAGTTTTTGTGAAAAAAAAACCCGATTAATTTAGTTATTAAAAATAACTATTAAAATTTTACAAGCCCTCACAAAAAATAAGCTTTTTTCTTTTTCAGCCCTTCAAAGTTTTCCGTCCCCATGTCCCCTAAGGCAGCGGCCCCCAACACTTGGTACCTGGTGCAGTACCGGTCCACGGATCATTTGGTAGCGGTTCTCAAAGAAAATCTTTCATGGTACAAATTATAGTTTTTTTCATTTGACCTCCCGGAATTTATTTTGCAAAATGACTGTTTCCGCCTTCGCCTTACTGCCGCACTTAACTTTGTCGCGCCATTTCACACATGAGCAACCACAAGCGAACCCTTGAAAAAAATGTTCCCGAAACAAAAGTCGCCCGAGAGCTTTTTCGGAAGGAAACGAGCAGACGTTGAAACCGCAGGAGCGTTCCAGACCGCCAGCAAAATGAAAGCTGCACTTAAAAGAAAATATCAAGATTCCTACCTAAGTTAAGGCTTCATCGTAACAGGTTGATACACAAGCTCCACATCCGCTATGCATTATTAGCGGTGAACAAAAATAATGCAGCTATTTATTTATCATTGTAATAGCCAAATATAAAATCCAACCGTGTTCAGACTAAATACTGTGAACTGACAAAAGTTTTTGTTATTCGAACCTCCGCGCCTCTAACTGTTCTGCGTAAACATTTTCATGCATAAAACTGGTCCCTCGTGGAAAATAGGTTGGGGACCACTGCCGTACTGGGCTTCGTACTGGAGGAAGTCAGGCACAAAAGAAAGATTTTCAAAATAAAACACACAGACACCAGACTACCGATCGCACAGGCTGCGGAGGATTTTCAACACGTATGAAGAGACGTACTTCGCAGGAGATGACCGAACAAGGGTTGACAGGAGGGCGTGGACGAAGGACGGTTGGACAGAGATTGGTAGATAAAGGGCCGACTACGCGACTTTTCCTTTTCGGCAAGGTCGTCCCCAAAAAACACGCTGCCGTCATCAGGAACAAAAGTGCTTGCTTTTCCAAAATAAACGACCTCCTCTCCAAAAAAAAAAAAAAACAGCCACGTCGGCACAGAAATGACTCCACGTTAAACTAAAAGGACTGGACACACACACACACACACACACACACACACACACACACACACACTGCCGTCCTCTGGCAGTTCATAATTAAAGGACATGAACGGAGGGAACTCATTAATATCAGTTAGGGTGAGCAGCGAACGGAAGGAAAAGGGAGGCAGTTGACAAGTGCTAATGCTAACACACACACACACAAAAATATTAACAGCAACCTTTTGAGTCAATTCTATTGCTGCCTCGCTGAAGAGCTAAAGAAGAAAAACTGTGCATTCACTGGATTTAGACCGTACCACTTATATACATTTCTTTTAAATGTAAAAAAATAGTGTGATAAGATCTACCGGGGTTGGACTATACCATTTATCAATGTATCTGCTTCAATAAAAAAAAAAAAAACAACTGTTAGCATGAGAGATAGCATGGGTATTCGTAAATGGGTTCGCATGACCTTGGCAGCCTCATTAGCGATGAGGAGGATGAACATTCCTTTGCCTCTAATTATTCATAAACAACTTCAACACAATGAACTTCATCAAGACCCTTATTAGTCAGTGACACACGCATATACGCACAAATACACGCACACACACACACACACACACACACACACACACACACACACACACACACAGAAAAACAACAATATCCAACCCCCCACACTCATACATAGATGAACATGATATCGGCTGTGTTTTTGTATCATCCCTGAAGGAATTAGGAAACACTTGATCAGAAACAGGCATCTTGTAGCAGCGTGTAGGCACCTGTCTAATACCTGGATTTGTTATGCAACACATAAACATGCGTCTAACATCTGGACTTTTTGCGTCACATATAAAGATGTGTCTTGCGTGTAGTTGTTATGTTAAATGCAAAATGTTGTCTAACTCTCAGAGTTTTCATGTTGTACATTGACACATATACAATTCCTGGTCCTGGTTATGGTATCCATCCATCCATCCATCCATCCTTTATCTACCCCTTATCCTGCACTTGGGGTCACAAGGATGCTCCTGGCTGTCATTGACAAATTCACACAATTTTCCCAATTTTTTTTCCAATGAATCTTCAGTTTTTGGACTCTGGGAGGGATCGAACCAGGGTCCTTCGTGCTGTGAGGAAGTACTGCTAACCGCTGCGTCACATGCAGATACATGTCCGATTCTAGGATTTGTGACATGCAAACGCATGCCTAATTCCTGGATTTGTTACATTGCACATAAACACCTCTCTAATTTCTGCATTTGTCAAATAACATGTAATTGTCTGTCACCTGGATTAGTTATGTGGTACATAAACACTTGTCTTATACCTGGATTTGTTACCTTATAGGTAAATATATGTCAATTTTTTTAATTTGTTATGCTGCACATGAGAACAAGTCTAATTCCTGGATTTGTTATGTTACATGTAAACAAGTATCTAATCCATGGATGTTATGCTTCACATAAACACATGTCTAACACCTGGATTTGTTATGATACATGTAAATGTGTTTGATACCTGGATTTTTTTTTATGTTACATATCAACTTTTCTTGTACCTGTTTTCGTTATGTGACATGCAAACAGGTGTCCAATTCCTGGATTTGCAATACTGCACATAAACATCTGTCAAACTCCTGGATGTTTCACCTTACATGTAAATTTGTGTCTAATTTTTTCATTTGTTATATTGCGCATGAAGACGTGTCTAATTCCTGGATTTGTTATGTTACATGTAAACAAGTATCTAGTCCATGGATATGTTATGTTGCACACAATCACAGGTCTAACACCTGGATTTGTTTAGTTACATGTATGTGTTTCTGATTCCTGAACTTGTCATGTTGCGTGCAAACACATGGCTAAAACCTGGATTTGCTAAGTTGCATGTAAACGTGTCTGATACCAGGATTTGTTTTGTTACATCACATATCAACCTATCTAATACCTGATTTTCGTATGTGACATGCAAACAGGTGTCTAATGCCTGGATTTGTAATGCTGCACATAAACACGTGTCTAACTCCTGGATTAGTTTGGATGTGCACAGACACATGACCAATGCCTGGATCTGTTAGGTTAACAGGTAACAGGTGCTACTATGGTCCAAATCAAAGAGATTGAAAGTCATCACACTGATATTAATAACAATAATCATTTAAAAAGATGAAAAATTGATCCCACCATTTCCCTGGACGAAAAGGTGGTTTTATTCATTCCTTGTTTTAATCTTATTTCTGGGCTCGGAGTCTCGAGGCAGCGTGACCCGTGAACGAGGCGCGGCCGGAGGCTCGTCAACAATCAGGCCTGGGAGGAGAATCCAGCTCTAAAACACAGCAGCCGCCGCCCCCCCAAGCTCATTTCGAAACAGGGAAGCAAGCGAGGAGCTTCAACATGCCAACTCTCACCAAAACGCTCCTCTTCCTAAGCTGCGGGCTCTTGGCCGCGGCCCGGGATCTTCGCTGGGAGTCCGGCGGTCAGAAACAGCAGCGGCGTCTCCCCAAACCTGCAGGTAAAACCAAATAAAAATTTTAAAAAACGCCTGAATACATTTCCCAGCGAATTAAGCTGAAGAATCGACATGGATACAACAGCTGTGACTGAAAGTCCTTGAAAACAAAGCGTGAGATAAAACCGCACAGTTAAATAAAATGTTCGAATCGTGATTCTTGCGCTTAAAATGCACTTCATGTATTAAATAAAAAAATAACTGCTGAAGTCTTTGCTGGTTCACTGACCTCAAAATTAATGTTTTTAAAAACAAAATCCCAATTTTTATTTTTTTTTCCCCCCTTTCAGTTTTAAAAACTAGAACGACTTGTTTTTGATACCCTGTGGATCTTGTCTTTTTCGTCAAATAGAAAGGCTCAAGCCCTCTAGACATCTTGTCTAGTGTCAGTCAACCCTGAATTTGGTCTTCTCGGTTCTGCCCCCCCCATCGCAGAATATTGACCGTCCTAAACGGAGGTCAATTTCTTCCCAAGAAGGTGTTAAAATCGGCTTTAACCGACCGAAGACCTGCAAAAATAAAAGCTGCAATTAAACTTGAAGGCATGGGTAAAGCTAATCATGAGAAAGCCACAGGCTACTGAAGGACGAGCTCCTAGAGATTCATTGGAGGGAAAACAAATAGTAACGTGGATGCGTGTATTGTCAATTCTAGTTAGCTTGAGTGACATCAAGAGTTTGTCTTGAGTCCCTGCCACACACACACACAACTGCTTCTGATTGGTTCGTTGTGGCGAGGCAGCTGGAAGATGAGCCGGGGGCAAGACTTAGCATCTTGGTCTGGTTACCAAGCAACCAGAACCTCCCATGACTCGTGGTTTAAATGTGAACAAGTTAGAACTTCAACGAATTCCAAAAAAACTTGAATGCCAGCAGCCCACAGCGCTCCAAGACCGCCACAACTTCAGTCATGTCATCGTGTTCTGTCAGAACAAGTGTTTTTGCAGGTGGGACTCAAGTTCTTGCTGCCTTTCAAACCAGGAAGAATTTTAATTCTGATACACTCAAATAAAAGCATATCGTCCTTTTCTAACGGACTCAATTAGTGAATCAATGAATCGTTTTAATGGCTAATTGGCAACCGTTCACTGGTTGTCTGGTCGTGGCTAAATATCCCATCAATCAAAGCAGCAGCTCAAGGTCAGAACTCCTCCTGCAGGCGTGGCCCAGGAGAAAAAGCTACCCGACCAGCCGCTGGTGTGGCGTTACCCGGATCACCCGACCGAGGAGCCGGTCCGCCACCGGGTCCCTGTCGAGCCCAGGAAGCCGCCGCCAGCGCCCAACAGCGTGGCAGTAGCCTGCGGCGAGGCCACCGTCCGGGTGGAAGCCAAGAAGGACCTGCTGGCGATCGGGCAGCATGTCAAGGCGGAGGATATGACGCTGGGCGGCTGCCCTGCTGTGGAGGATGTGCAGGACCAGATGCTGGTGTTCGAGTCGGAGCTGCACGGCTGCGGCAGCCAGCTGCAGGTGAGGTCGGGGAGGGCGCGATGTTCACAGTATTTTAGGTGTACATGAACGTTCGGCGTGTAAACTCGTCCTCTTTCCACCCCAAGCTGACAGAGGACTCGTTGATCTACTCCTTCAAGCTGATCTACAAGCCCAGCCCTCTGGAGAACAGCGGCATCATCCGCACACAGGAAGTGACCGTCAACGTGGAGTGTCACTACCAGAGGTCAGAGCCCGGGTCTTGGTTGCCCTCGCCATCAAGGTAACAATTGCGACGACTCTGCCGAAACATCCAACTTACGGCGTCGAGTCACTTGGAATGGCTGTATCACCAGGGTGGTGGCGTTTTCGCACAAGGGTAACCGCAGCTTCTGCGGAACAAGGGATGTCTCAGGGGAAATATGGTGATGCGATTGTGTTCACAAATATGGGACCTTCAGACCAAACACAGATGTTCTAACGTCCGACCGCACTTTGGCACTTCAATCTCACTGGCTGTTGGTCACCTGTCCCTTGGACAAGATTGTTTTTCATCTTCAGCAGCGTTTGGTCCTTGCATTTTCTCCACTTTTTTTTTTCCTTCAAACCCTCCAGGAAACACGACGTGAGCAGCAGCCGGCTGATGCCGACCTGGAACCCAATAAGCATCTCACAAGCTGTAGAGGAAACCCTTTACTTCTCTTTCAGGCTCCTGGCAGGTGAGTTCTTTTGGGTAGGACCAAGAAACAGACGCTAGTCAAGGCTCCAGCTGAGCTAGCGTTAGCTTAAATGGATTGTGTTCTTGCTTCTCAGATGACGGAGAGTCCACTCGCCCGACTCACATCTACCACCTTGGTGACATGATGAGGTTCGAGGTCGCGGTTAGGCAGTACCACCACACCCCCCTCAGGGTGGTGGTGGACAGCTGCGTCGCCACGGTCGTGGCCAACGTGGACACCGTCCCGCGATACGCCTTCCTCGGGAACAAAGGGTGAGTTTACGGCCCCGCTTCGAGCCATCGGCTTGACCCATCCCTCCCCCCTCTGACAGCTGATGCGTTCAGGTGCCTGTTCGACGGCCAGCTGACAGAGTCCAACTCCAAGTTCCTGCTGCGGACTCGAGAAGACAGACTGCAGTTCGAGGTGGAGGCCTTCCGCTTCCAGCAGGACGACAGCGGCGTGGTGAGATTCGGGCGCAAGATCAGTCTGGATGTCACCGACGTGTTTGTTCGTGCTAAGTGGCGCTTCCTGTCTGTCAGCTCTTCATCACGTGCAACCTGAGAGCGACCGCGGTGGGGGCCGCCATCAGCGCAAGCAACAAGGCCTGCTCCTTCTCAAATGGGTGAGGTGACATGTAGTGCATACATTAGTACATATTAAAGCTAACCTCTTGAACATGCAAAAGGTAAAATGCTGCCCTCAAATCTGTTTGGAGGCTTTTTCCGAAAACCTCAAGTGACCAACATTAGGTAAACTACAATTAAGATGGCGTATGTCTTTGACATCTAAGAGTCATATTTTCATGGATCCACTTCAGAATTTCTTCAGTCTGAAGGGGGTTGTGTTAAAGCGTGCCAATCTACACCTGAATCATGTAGCGCTTAGCTCTCAAACAAAAGGCCCGGTTGCTAAGGTAGCCTAAACCCCCATTAACTTCTCCGTTTCCTCTCAGGTGGTGGGAGGCGAGTGGCAACCACCACACCTGCTCCTGCTGCGACACAGTGTGCCACCCAAGCGGCGGGATCCGCCCCCCAGGTCAGTTCCATCGATTGAACGTTGCTAATCTGGCTAGCTAATGTTGCCACTAATCTCTGAAAACTGGGGGGGGAAAAAAAAAAACAACAAATGTTCAATGTCACATTCTTCTCCCCTCAGACACCAAGTGGGAGCAGGAAACGGTCATTGGACCAATCACAGTGAAGGAGAAGCCCCTTTCAGAATGAAATGTCACACATTGGAAAGGGGAGATTTTTTTTTTTTTTTTTTTTAAGCATTTGACTTGCAGCACTGATTTGAAGCGGGGAAACAGGGCAATTTTGAAGAAATATTAATTAAATAAATAAATGACAGCGCTTCTGGAGACTAAAATATCTGAAGAGTGCAGGATACACTTCCTGGACATCTCTGCTTTTAATCTTTGTATTTTAACTTTACAATTAAAGATTGTTTCCACCCGCCCAATGTCTTACTGGCTTTTTATACATAAAGGTGACTTAGCCCTCCAGCGGGGGGCGGGGCTGCTGCAGAGAAGGCGGTTTCCTACGTGGGAATGTTTTCCGGTTGAACTGCTGAGGTGATGAAGTCTGACTGGTGCCGGACGTCAGCTTTGTTGACCTTCAGCCTGGCTTTGGCGGAGCGGAGCCTGTAGGCCTCTGGACAGGACAGCTGCTCCTCAGTCTCACTGCCGTCTATTATTGTGGACGTCGCCTGAGAGGACGCAGCTGGATGAGCCGCGTCGCCATGATTCACCTGAGGACAGAAGCCCGGTCGACACCGACACACGAACCTGCCCTCGGCAGTTTCGACATCCGTCACGACGCCCCTCCGATCCCGTCTGTCCGCGCTGGCTGGCCAAACCAGATGAAAGGTGGCGGCAGAGGGGTCGAAGTTGACCGCAGATTTCAAAAGTCTTTGGGTGGTTCAAGAGGAACTTTTATTTTCATGACGTTTATAGATTTGAAGACATTTTGACCTTTTAGACTAACTACACTTAGGTTTTTTTTTTTTTTTTTTTTTAAAAAATAGCGGTTTCTGGACAACACAGGGTTTGTTTTTTTTTCCTAACCTAGTAAATCTAGACTGTTTAACTGCTTAAAGTTGAAAAGGCCAGAGCCAAATCCCTCCACTGACTGGCAGCGAAAACCTTGTGTTATCGTAGAAAAGTTTATCAATGACCATTTAGAGGTTTGAGGACTGAGCTCAGGGTTCTGGGCGAAAGACAAAATCCAGAGCCTTCAAGAAGATGTACGTAAACATGGAGCAGCAGCGCCCCCTGCCGACGTTGAGAAGCATTACAGTCCAAACAGCAGTGCCGTTGTCTGGTTTGGGGTTTTAATTTTGCTTTATTTAATCGGCTATCAGTCAATTCAAACACTTTAAAAACAGACGAACTATTCAAAGTTTGTATAACGTTTACTTTCCCCGTTCCTATGATTTTAATACATGAATTGAAATGCAATTCGGACAATTATAACAAAGCACCGGAAACCTGCGGGGGGGGGCGATTTACCGGAATCAATAGACACGTGCGTGTAACCCGCGTTCATTTATATTTTTTAATCCACAATTAAAAATATGCACGATGAAAATGCAACTTTTATGTTTGAACTTGGTTTAACCAGCTGAGGGAAGGAAAGTTCAGCACAGGACATTCGAGCGAGAACGTGATGACGACACACGCAGGGATTAGTGATGCCTTCAGGTGATCGGTGAGATATAGGAATTTCCATTGATTTTGGCGAAGCCTCGTTTTGACGCATTTTCCTAAGAATTTGCATTATTGTATAACGCTCGGGGGTTACGCGCAGATCCCGGTGAGCAGTTTGAGCGGCAATTGGCGCAAAAATGTCAAGTAATTGCCAAAGCGATATTCATTTTGGGGTAAAAGCAATTGAGAATAGTTTATCCGCTGATGTTTGTAGACAATATTTAATATCTATTCCTTTCGGCTGTTCCCTTCAAGGGTCGCCACAGTGGATCAACCTTCTCTATCTCGCCCTATTCTCTGTATCACAATCTTTAATATATCTGTGTGTTTGTGCTCAAAACTGGTTTCCTGAGCTTTGAAAAATGAAATTGAAAATACAGAGCATGAAGGGGTGGACTCGCAAATGTGTCATTTAAATAATATGAAAAATAATCCTTCATTGGGTGACCTTTTTGGGATACATAGAATAGGGTTAGATGGAGAAGGTTGATTCGCTGTGGCAACCCCTGAAGGGGAAGGCCGAAAAGAACAAGGATGACCTTTTTGGCAATTAAATTCAGACCTCTTGCGTTTTTCCCCACATAACCTTGTAGTGTTTTCAGGTGTATTCTGCCTTTTTTAAGCCATTTCCCTTGTTGTGGGTTTTGGTATTGAATTCGTGTGTTGCTGTTACACATTCCCATGTATCCCTCCCCCCCCCCCTCGATATTTAAATACAGAAAGACATTTTTTTCATATAGTTTCCTCACTTTTCTTCGAAGATTAAGACTCGATCATTAGGACCATTGTATTTTAATCAAGTATTTTCATTTTTTTAGTCGGGGGGGGGGCGCGGCGGGGGTGGGCGTGTTCGTTGAACAGGAAACGGCTTCATAATCAAGGGGTCGTTGTCTCGTTTGTGTGCAGCGGTACAAGTATGACGCAACTTGACACCGGGCGGGAGTTTTCCGGCGGCACTTGAACGCACCGTCAGGCTCCGCCTCCCTCCGCTGCGGACCGCTAGCTGTCACACAAAAACACATCGCGAGCCCAAATCCGCCGTGCCTCGCGACCGCACGCGCTCTCCTCCGGGTTTCGGTTCGTTTCCGGTCCGACGGCAGGGGGAAAAATGGCCGCTCGCAGGTAACCGCTTCCTGGGGCCGCCGCCGCCTCCTCAGCCGGCTGAAGGACGGAGATGGAGAGGCCGGCCAGGCTGCTGCTGCTGTCCGAGCTCCGCGTCAGAAGCGCCGCGCACGAAGTGAGCCTGAGCCGGTCCCAGCTCACCTGGAAGCGACGGGTCTCCAGCCCGGTGTACCACCCGTTCAGACCCAGTAAGGCCCGGGCCCGGTGCCCCCTCTCTCCCCCTTCTCTCCCCCTCTCTTTCTCCGCGTCCCCTGACTTTTCTTTGTGCGGCGGCCGTGAACGCGACGCGTTAAACAAAAGGGGAGAAAAGATGGAGGCTTTAAGACCCACGCTCGCCTGAGACGGACCCCCGCCTTTCTCTCTCCTCCCTCCCGCGAAGGGGCGCGAAGAAGCGGGTTATGCAACCGGGGGGTTGTCGGGACCCCCACCGACAACCCCCGGGGAGAGGACCCTCCTCCGGGGATACGTGACAAAACCGCCCCGGGTTGACCGGAAAGTCACCTTTTTCCCATGAAAATTAAAATCATTGCGAAGCAACAAAACACGTCAGTCAGGGAACTAAACAGGAAATGAGCGTGAAATCAACAGGAAGTGAGCGTGAAACAAACAGGAAATGGGGTCCGAGCGTCAACAGGAAATGACCGCGGAATTGGCAAGAGGCCGGGTCACATTCAGCGTGTAATTGCCGTAATAATTTAAAAGTAACAAAATTGGATAAGTGCTGATACGTCAACATTCGAGATTACATATTGCAACAAAAAATTATTAAAATGTGCAAAATGAGCGACATATGATTTTTTTTAACCGGCAACATATGACAGAAACACTGTAGACTTAGAAGTGAAAATATCTGGATTATCCGCCAGAAATGCTTGAAACTTGACTCTAGCGTGAATTTGGCAATTAAAGTAAACAAATAAAATTTGTCTTCGGCAAAACTGCAACAATTACTTTTCTTTAATATCAGGAAAATACCTAAAAAAGGAGGAAGTTATCAAAGTCACATGAATATGAACCCAAACTCCCCCCCCCAAAATATTTTTTTATTAGGAGCAAAATGTTTTGCACAGAAAGAAAAATAATGCAATTAAAGGTGAAAGTGATTCTGATGCATTCAGGGACCTCCGTCCAATCGTGTAAACCACAAGCTTCCCATTGAAGAAATAGCAGGAGGCCACCGGTGACCTTTGAACCTGAGGGTATCAGCGTGGAAGGAACACCAACCTTATTAAGAGCGGTTACCAGAGTGCCAGTCAGAGATCAGCAGCCGTAGCTGGGAGTTCATGAACATTCCTTTTGAAAATCAGCCTAATTTGAAGTCAAAGGTCAATTTGAGCTGGGTTCTGAATGCCCCACACAGGGCAAAGATAATGAATGAATGTGTGAATTGGGTTAATTTTTGACTTGTATCTATTTAAAAAAGACTCTTGGGTGATTTCTTGCACAATCTTTCACTGCTTGCCAATTTTCAGTTGAGTCCTCAATAATCCTGACGTGAATTCCGGGTAATTCTGTCCATGAGATCAAGTTAAAGTTAGACGACAAGGATTTTTCCTCCCCCTGTTCTCTCAGTAAAACGAATGGGCAGCAGAAACTGCAGTCAGATCGGATTCTTAATTATAGCTGCTGTGGAATTAACTATGTACGTTAGGAATAACCATTTCTGCTTTTTCTGTAATTTCTTTTTTAAACAGGAAGTGAGACACAGTCTGTCCTCGGGATTGAACTCCCCCACCCCCCACCCGTGCAACGGGAAGCGAAATAGCAGCATGCGCCCCCAGAGCTCTATAAATATCTTCATCGATTTAATAGCAAGGAATTGCGTCATAGAAAGCAACAATAAAAAATGAGCAAGAGATTTTCAAAAAGCTTGAAATTCCCTAAAAATAGAGTTCAATTGTGTTGTCAATTAGATGGGCAGAATTTGGGGGAAAAAGGGACAGAAATGGACTGAAAATTTATGATGACGGAGCTCTGTCCCTGCTGATGACTCATTCGGGAGATTTGGTCGTGTGATGTCACTGCTGCATCACGACGAGACTGATGTTTGGAACTTGTTTGACCTTCCATTGTCGTGCGCACGCACACACACATGCCTTTTGTGAGCCAGACACACACTCACACACACACACACACACACACACACACACACACACATACACACACACGCTCTGTGTAGCGATCGTGTTTCCACTGGGAAGTTTATTCAGTGTTCAGTGATATTAGCAGGTGTTAAAACACCACACACACACACACACACACACACACACACACACACACACACACACACACACTTTTCCCAATATTTGCACTAATTTACCAATGCATATCATGTTCAGCCCAAGCCAACCTTCATGAAAACTTGTCCTGAGTTGAGAAGGTCAACATGTCCAGAAGTATAACCAGCATCTATTTGATACGTGTGCGTGTGTGCGTGTGTGCGTGTATGTGCGTGTGTGTGTGTGTGTGGTCTGCTCAGGTTGTGTGGTTCTCTCTGTCAGTCTGGAGTGTGTGTGTGAAGTCTGTTCGCAGGGTTTTGTGTTTCTCACTGTCATTCTGCACTGTGTGTGTGTGTGTGTGTGTGTGTGTGTGTGTGTGTGTGTGTGTGTGTGTGTGTGTGTGTGTGTGTGTGTGCGCGCGTGTGTGTGTGCGGTCTGTGCGCGGGGGTGTGTGTCTCTCTCTCGCGAGGCTCACACACAGGTAAGAGA
>CAAKHD010005381.1:0-15843 GCA_901007705.1 Fistularia tabacaria
GTCCCTCACTAAACTTTTCTACCGGAAAGGCCGTTTGTCATGTAAATACACGTGTTGGAGAACGCAACGACTAACTGAAGCAAAACAAGAAAACAAGGTTTAATAAATATTTCTTTGTGGTTGTAACGGCAGTGTCTCATTTGTGTGGCTGTTTCTGGGGGGTGGAGGGGTGGAGGTTGGGGTTGTATTTTCCTCGGTGGGAATAGTCCCAGAGGACGTTTCTTATCGACAATGCGGGCGATAAATCTGGAATCGGGAAGCGGAAAGAACTAGACATGCAGGAGAGATTCATCAAGGAGCAAACTAACAGATAAGAATAAGAAGCAGGACGTCGGACAAATAAAGTTAAAAGAACCAGATTTGATAGACGGCCATTGATTCATGTGACCCCCCCAACCTCCCCCTCCTCTCTGAGGAGCTGCAACCAAGTAGTAAGTTGGAAAAGTCTGACGGCATGTTGAGCTTTTCCACCTCCTCTCAGAGCCTGGGTTCAATCCTCAGCATCCGTCCCTGCGGGGATAAGTGTGTTTGTGTGTGTGTGTACGCACACACGTCCCACCATCAACAACCTTACCTCTGACTCAGAGCTGGCATGAAGCAGGGCGACAACCGTCAAATTCAAGAGTGTCATCTGCATACGAGGAGTATGTCCTTGACCGGGAGTCACCTGCTTCTCTGTAACCGATGGAGACAGATACACACACACACACACACACACACACACACACACACACTCCTGGCTGCGCCTCCTCAGAGCTGGTCATTCAGACAGGAGTTCAATCGGACTCTGCTCTCCACTGGTGAGAGACGGAAGCAGCCATTGTCAGCGGCTGCTGGACCAATCCCTGCAGAATCTAATCAAACCCAGGCTCTTCTCTCATCTCCTTCGGCTCTTTTACGTCTTTAGTACCTTTGAATTTGAGTCAAAATGTCAATCTCGCTTTGAAAACGAGACCAAATCTCCCAACTGCATTTTTAACGCAAAAGTACATTAACGTCAAAGGGCAGCTCTGGAGCTGAAACAGTGATATTATTTTACGTGGCGGAAGATCTGCGTCTTTTCCATCGACGGTTAGAAATCAAACTCTGCGGCGATAACAATCACCCCGCCTCTCTCAGAGCCCAGGCGCTAAACGTCTGCAGATTTTAAACTGAAACCCATCTGCCCTTAGACAAAACACTTTTGTTAAAGCTGATCATGTTGATTCGGGGTAAGAAAGTCAAGTCAAGATATTTATTTCAATGGCGCCGAATCCCAACACTTTCCAAGAAGAGCAGGTCTGGACCACACTCTTTGAGATGATCTACAGAAACCCCAAATTTCCCCCATGAGCAAGCACTTGGCCGCCTTTCACCGATGTAAAACCTTGGACAGATCCCAGCTCGATGCGTGTGGCCTTCTGCCTCGACCGGTTGAGAAAAGACAGAGGGGGTAGCGAAGGTTGGGAGGGACAGGCACGAATGGTCTATCACGACAGTTCCATGCTGATAGCTGGAATGATACAGCGATATCTGTAATATTCATAAAATAAATAACGATAGTGGAAGCTTAGTTGGCTTGCAGTAGATAAAGCTAAATCTGCGAAAATCTGAGAAGGCCCCAGTGTCAGAGAAACTCCATTCATCGCCGTCAAAAATACTTTTTGAGTAAAAGTATCAGGATGAAAAAGAAATACCAGAAAAAGTACTGTTTAAAAAAAAAATCACAGCTCTGATACTCCGACGGCTTGAAAAGAGGAGCGAGTGAAAGTTATGCATTATGTAAAATGTGACTAAACTACAAAGCGGAATTCTGATGGTGTTTGTTATCGTCGCCGTGGCAACAGCCGGACTGAATTAATAAGTGGATTTAGATGCTGCGTTGAGAAGGAGACATAAACCCCTTCATTTTTATTTTTTTTTTGGTTGGCAAGGACGGTGGAAAATATGTTGGAGGTACTTGGTCAGGTTCCACATCTGACCCAGCTATTAGACCGGTGCCGCTCATCAGCTGGACCTCCAGGCCTCGCATCTGCTGTCGGACAACAGTAAATTTACACCTTCAGCCATAAAACAATGTTGTTTTTTTAAATTGTATTTTAGCTTATTCTACAATTGCAGCAGATTTATGACGTAATGTAGAAGATAAAACCGCTGCACGCTGGCATTTTAAATAATTCACATCGCGATTAATGGAAACCACCTGCATGTCAAACCCGGACGTAACCTTTTGGCGGCCGTTGTTATGGAAACCTGCACGTCGAATCGCAATTGCAGGAGTGCACTGCAACATAAGCGGGGGGGGACGGGGGGGGACGGAGGAGGGGGGCCCATTCTACATTCTACCTGAGCTCTTTTTTTGTCACAGCGGCGACGTCCTGTGTGCCTCATGTTGACGGATGGTGGGGCTGTGGGAATGTCCCGAGCAGGACTTCCCACTCGCAGTTATCATGGTTGCCTGCTCCTAAGGGAAGCTCCTCCATTTCCTGCTGTCACTGATAACATCCTTGATGTGTGTATGATTTTTTTCTTTTTTTTTAATCAAGATGCAGTAGTGAGAAAAGACAACATGCAATCAGTGCTCGCCGCGCTTTTTTTAAACTCGCAGGACGTCCTCGGACTGCAGGAATATGGAGGATGAACCGGTGAACTGGTTACGGGTGCAGGATTAGCAACAGGCAGTGAGATCCACTCTGCCGGATTATCGTTCCCGCGTCTTCCCACTCAGTCCCCGGGGATCACCAAAGTTTAATGTCGCCATTAAAAGAGAGAGCCTCATTTTAATTGCAGCCTTAAAAAAGAACTTTTGCCTGCCGACTAATAGATAACAAGAGATTAAACCACTGGATATATAAGATTTTCATACAGCAGTGCTTGATCATAAGAAAAAACAAAAAAACAACCTAATAAGGATATAGTTGCGTAAATATCATAGTGGCTAAATAACAAAGCAAAGAATTTTATCATAACATATATTTACCCAGTATGTATTATAAATAACACACAATGTCAACTGTAAGACCATTTTGAATAATTTCATTCGACATCAGTTATTCTTATCCTCATTTGAAGGCGCTGCTCAGTGCCGGTCTTTTACATAAGTGATGACGATGAGGATGAAGATGATGCTTATGACGATGTTTCTAATTTAAGTCAAGTCAGATTTTATTCATACGGTGCCAAATCACAACCCGGTTGGCTGATGTGGAGCAGGTCTGGACCACACTCAATGAGATGATTGGCAGAAACCCATCGTTCCCTCGTGAGCAAGCACTTGGCGAACGGCGGTGAGGAATCACTGTCTTTCACCGGATGGAAACCTCAGACAGATCCCAGCTCAGTGTGGGCGGCCTTCTGCCTCGACCGGCTGGGTTACAAAGAGAGAGAGAGAGATATACAAAGCAAACAATTTCATACTAGTAATAACAGTAGAACTGACAGCTACATGCTAATATATAATATGATACAATAATAGCTTTAATATTCATAGACAAAATATAAACAGCAAATGAGGAATGAGAGGTGCATTATGGGATATCCCTCAGCAGAGCATGCCTGTGGTAGCATAAGTAGGGGTTAGCCAAGCGCTTACTCCAAGCTTTCTCCAAAAAGGATGGTTTGAAGCCTGTTCTTAAGCAAAGAGAGGCTGACACAGGATGTAGGCTATCCTTTGTGATACGTCATGTGATCCTCCTATTAAGAAAATAGAGAGATCAGGGCCTCTTTGAAAAGCGTGTGACAGAGGCCGGTGTCTGACACCATATCAGTGAACCTGTAATCATTTATTTATAAACCTCAAATCAGGAATAATCCCACCTGATCTCCATATGAACAAGTGCACACACACACACACACACACACACACACACACACATGCACACACATGCACATGCAAACACACACACACGCACACACACACTCGGATGTAATGCAGTGGCGTCTGGGTGGGGTTCGTGTTGCGGACACGAAAGAGGCGGTGAAAGTCAGCGGGAGTGCATCATGTCAGGTATCTTAATAAGTCTAATCTGACAGGCATCGTCTTGAAAACGAAGCTTCGGCTGCCGATGGTTCGCTCCCGGCGTGGCAGGCTGACAGGACGGCCTGTCCGAGGGGGGGACCGGCGCGTATTGACTCCCGGGAATGAGCGCCACTCGAGGGTCAAAAGGAGATGTGGGGGCCGAGCAGCAGCATGTGAGTATCCAATGAGCTTAGCAGACTCCTGTGTTCTGAGTCTGACACCCCTTTCCTCCCACTTGGTTAATTCCCCCTCCCATCATCTCTGTCTCCTGCGGCCGGCGTTAATTTGAAACCCCTGTAACGTCTCCACTTGAGCCCCCCCCCCACCTCCAAAAAACTTCCATTCCCGTCCTCTTCAATTTCACCGAGGGCTCCTGCAGATGGAATTTAAAGACCGTCTGCATGAAATGAATAATTTTTTTTTTTTTTTTCAGCGGACGGGAGGAGTAATATCGGCGAGCCAAACAATCGCGCCGCCTCCTCAGAAGGGGTGACCTTCGACTGCCCGGCGAGGCCGTCGTAAACCTCGGGGAGAAACCAATTTCAGAAATCATCATGAAAAATCACGGGGGCTGGGTGTGCGGGCGAACTCCCCCCCCCCCCTCCATAATGGAGACCACACAATGGGCACGCTGGCCAATTCCCTGCCCCGCTGTTAAAATGAAGCCTTATTCAGTTTTTATGTAGGCCATCTGTAAGTCTACTCAGGCCTAAAAATAAAGGCCGAGGCGGAATAGAACATATTCATTCAGAAGACGGCGAGCTGAACGGGAGCCCGGAAAAGCCAGAGAAAACAGAGCGGCGCTGTGATCCACTCCGCGCCGGTGGAATTACTAGATCTTTTTTTCAGACCCGTGTGACAGCTGAAGGGGTTAAGCCAATAAACATCAACACAGGCGAACGCGTCTACGACACGGAGCGCTGCGAACGACCGGGAGGTTTTTCTAGAACCCCTCAAAATGCCGTTCTTGTTATTTAAATTTTTATTTTTTATTGCGTTACGGTTTGAGACCGTAACCGGCCACAGAGCCAGTTCTTTTTGTGGTTACGCATGAATAATGGCTTCCTGCACTCGCTCTGGTTTTGAGCTGAAATCTGCAAAAAGCGTGTGATGAATGAACACGGCTCGTCCGGCCAAAAAAAAAAAAAAAGGATAATGGATGTTGCGATGCCTTTGTTTGGGAGCTTTGTTTTACACCGTGAAAAATAATTTCGACAGATGTTTCATTAGACCCCGAGGACGAGGATATATTCATCCAGCTCTGGACAAGTCTTAAGCGAACCCACATGTTCGTTTAGTTTCCCCGAATATTTAAAACCATCGCCCCGGGATCCACCATGGGGGTTTTTGGGGTTGACGAGTCGTCTGGAAGGGCGCGGCGATTCATGCCGAGCTTTTCCTCGAAGCTCCGATGCCGCCGCAGGCCTACTCTACTCAGGGATATCCCATGATGCACCTCTTCTCCTTCCTCCCGCGTGCACTCGTGTCCCTTCATCCGTGCATGATATCTCATACCTCATTTCTTTTCACGATTCCTCTCGCTCGCTCTTGATGAACGAGGCAGAAGGCCGCCCGCATGGAGCTGGGATCTGTCTGAGGTTTTAGCCAGGTAAAAGGCATTGTTTCCAAGTGTTGACTTTCTGTCAATCATCTTCAAGCAAACCTGCTCTACATGGAAAGTGTCATCAGACAACTGGGTCGGGATTTGGCGCCGCATAGATGAAATCTGACTTGACTATCTGTGTATATCTGTGAGGACAGCGCCCACCCATGAAGCCCCTCCCCTGTCTGTCAGCCAATGGGAGGATTATACACAAGGCCGGGGAATCAGGCCGTCTCATTTCGGCCGCATTCTTCCCTTAATCGACTCAAGCTTGTGACCAGACGTGTTGATAAGAAATCAACGGTCATGTTTGGAGTTTTAGATTGCGCTTAAGGAGATAAAGATTGGGACGATGGCGTGTCTCTCTGGTCACATGACACCCCCCCCACCCCCCCGACCGATAATCGATTGGTTCAGGGTATCGGAATTGAAGGATGTCGAGATCAGCTATGAACCGATTCTCGAGCGTCTCCGATTTCGAATCGCTCACGGGAGGAGAGGAGCTGAGGGGGGTGTGCGGCCAAGAAAAGCTAGCGAAGGCCAAGTTTGAGGCAAACTGTTAATAGAAAATCCATTTAACGTCTGATCGATTTGGACATTTGATCGGAGGGAAAGTCATCCCGATCACGGGACTTTTTCCCCGGTCCGAGAATCTTCCATCAAGGATGGATTTCACATGCCAGTGACGCAACTAGCTGGGTTATTAAAACCATATACTTCATAGAAATGTCAGTTCTTTGAGGCTGAGGTTACCTGCGATGATTTTTTTTTTTTTTGTGTTGCTTTTTCCATTTTGAATTAATATTATCCTGTCATTTCACCACAACCCCAGTCTATTCGCTGCTGGCAACATATTTGATTTATCAACTGCTCTTTTTTCTCTAAAAAAAAGACAGAAGTAGCATTGAATGTGAGGATGTGGCCAAGAAAAAGGAATAATACTGGGGTTAAAATGGAAGGTATGAGTACTAAACCTTAACAGCACCATTCAGGATCATGACTTTACTCCTTTTAGAAGGTGTCCAGAGTCGCTGGAATCGGACGTGCGGCTCATGAAAAGTTCCCCATTGGCTTCTAAGGTGAGGCTGATGTGTAGGGACACCTTTCCTCAGGCCTCCACTTCATTTTGGATGCAACGTGACGTTAAATAAAAACAAATGTCCCACCGTCGAAGCCTCACCGCGATCGCCCAGCCGGCTCCGCCGTGCGTTTCCGTCGATTTGTCATTAATCTACAACACTGTTGACGTATCCTTTCAGACAAACGTGTGGAGTTGTGCGTCGGCGTGCTCCAGCGGGCCTGTCGTCTCCACGCTTGTAACAGTAACTGTAACACAACAACAACATGAAGCGGTGACACATGGGACCGGTGGTGCGGGTAGAGGCGCCCCCCCCCCCCCAGGTGGCCACCTGGAGCTCGGATACACACAAACACAAACACACATGCGTTTGGTTACTATATGCAGACACACTTCTCCCCTAGCGGCGTAATTTGCACAGGTTCCCCCCGGGGACCCCGGGCAAACGGGGCAACTCTGCAACAAATGCACACACTTGTGCTGAAGCGTCAACCTTTAGCATAAGAATTAGAACAGAATAATAGGAATCACAACATCTGCGGCGGCTGCTAACCTGCCGGCTGCTTTCACGGATCTAAGAGATACCTCCATTTCCAGGGAGGGAATCTTTGCCTTCAAATGGAGCCCAGGAGACCCCGCCTCAGACAGAGTTTACGCTGAAGCAGTTGTAAAGTAGTCTAGCAGCTGATAAACCGGTTAAGACCGATCCCGGCCCACCACGACGTCTGCGAAAATGGGGTAGAAGGTGTAGTAACACAGTGCTCGTCTGCAACAGGCAGTCGCAGCGCAATCCCACATTGTCTTACCCATTGTCGTGGAAACACTCTGTTATTTACACACGGAGATAAAGTCCAGCGTGAAGTCGAGTGTCAACACTTTTTAGATCTGCCCGGCCAGGTTGAAAAGCGGATTTCAAAGGACGAGGCTGACGGACACGGATCGGGTCTGTGGAGATTCTCCGTATGCAGGTTCATGACTGGTTTGACTTCTTAGGGATAAACGGGGTTATGATAAGGTCCGGCCTGGAATCCTCTCAGGTCATGATCCTAGCAATATTTGTTCTGCCTTTGTGCGTGTGTGTGTGTATATGTATGTACGTATAGGTGTGTATGGTGTTTGTGTGTGTGTGTATTACATGTGTGTTATCTATCTATCTATCTATCTATCTATCCATCCATCCACACAGACATATTTTGATATCAGTGAGAGAAGTCCGCCGGTGTTTGTCTGCAAAAAATATAAACATATTGAAAAGGCGGACTTTTGGCATCGTAAAGGAAATGGGACTTTCTCACTGGGAGACATGCAGTCACACAGCAGCTGGTTCGGACTGAGTAGGTAGAAAATAAACACCCGGACTTGGATATGTGTGATATTTGAAGGTTCACGCTTTATCAGCATCTAAATATTTATCGAGGAGAATTTTGCCAAAAGACAGTTGTTTTCCTGTTGTTACAAGGTTCAATCATCCAGGCAGTAGTTTATGTATTTTCCCGCTTACGTGGCTTTTGAAATTGCGAAATCTCCTCGTCCTTCTCGTTTTTTGTGTTCGTTTGTTGTGTGGCCAGAGAGTTTTCAAGTCTTTTCAGTGATGGTTTCACAGGGGTGTGACCACAGGCCCAGAATCGACGGGGCGAGGAGTTAAATGGACCGATGAAGGTCACTGATCCAGAAACCAATGTAAAGACAGAGAGCGAAACAGGAAGTAATGCTGACTTACAAGTCGAGTAAATAAATGACCAACATTCTTCCCACAGAGTTATGGCGGCATTAATATGTGTAATAAGAGGCAGAGAAAAACAGGAAGCACTTTTATGGGATGTGGTCAATGCTCTCACTAGCTAACAGCTAGATCACTCACAGGAGCAATGGCTCTTCATGCTAACAGGCCTCGCAACCCTTTAGACAGCCTGGTGTCTTTATTTCTTTGTTTCAGTGTTTGAGACGGACATTTCGTCAAACAAACTGTTCTTTGGGCTGAGGTGATCCTTTCCTGGCCGACAAGCTTCAGCTAAATATCTAACACAGTACCTTAGCTCTCCAAAGTAACTGTTTCTGGGTTCGATGATCCTCTCCTGGCTGGCTAGCTACAGTTAAATGTAAGAAAAAGCTTGCACCACTCACATCCAGCTTTAGTTGGCTCAAACCAACTTTTTGACGTCTGGTCATCCATTCCTGGTCCACTAGCTACAGCCAAGTAGCTAACACTGTACATTTGCTCTCCCAGCAAGCTGGCCTGGCCACCATTTAGACAGCTTATTGTCTTTATTTCTGTGTTTTGGTGTCTGACAGACATCCAGTCATCCAGTCAAAGTAGCTTTTAGGGTGTGACCTGACTACCTACAGCTAAGTGTCTTGTAAGGAAAACCTAGCGCCACTCACATACATTAGCTTATCCAGCTTGGAAACCTTCAGGCGGTGTGTTGTCGTTATCTTGGTCTCAGAGTTTGACACAGATATCCAGTTAAACCGTCTGTCCAACTAGCAAAATTTCCCCTGTTGCTAACAGACGGCAGCCAACTGCTCTTGGTTCATCCATGATGGCTTAAATGCAGAGAACGAATTTCCCCACCAGGGATTAATAAAGTATAGATTATCATTATTATTGTTAAAAGCTAAGTTGCCAACGCCGTACATTAGCTCTGCAAGCTAGCTGGCCCGGCCAGTTTTAAACCAATGAGTAGTCTTGATTTCTGCTGTTTGGACACAGACATCCAGTGACGCACCGTTGTTCTTTCTGTTTTTGTATATCTGTTGTATCTATATCTGTTTCTCTCTCTCTTATAAAACCCTTTTACACGCTAAGTAAACAGATGTTCTTGACTCCGGCGAGGAATTCTCCCCATCCAAGCTTTTTACGGTCCGTTTTTACTGCCCCCTCCACACAGATGACTCCCTCCTCTGCCGCTTCCTGAGCAGAATCCCGCCGCCACCGAACGCACGGCAGCCGGATCATCGGCGGGAGCGGAGAGAAATCATCGGGTTTGGCATCGAGTTACCGGTTGCTTTTTTTTTTTTCCGTGGCAGCCATTTTCACGTGTCGAGACAGGAAACAGGTGTGATTGATAAAAATCAATTACGGGCACTTGGGCTTGTCATTCCAGCGAGTCTGCGGGCAAAAGTTATGGTTATTAATTTCACCTGTTTCCCTACAATGGCATGTTTAAGAGGCTCTTTGAAAGGCCTTGTTTTATTGCTATGAACCAAATCAGAACTGCGCCGCTGGGCGTGTGGGGGTTGGAGAAATGAGCTTAACTCATTCGGGCTCGTGTGGAAAAATGGCTCCCGACAGAGCATATTGAACTCTGTCAACGCACACGGATGTCGTCAGTAGCGGGCTTAACTCGCTAAATGTTCCCTTTTTCGGTCGAAAACCATGTTTCAGTGTCGTTGTCGGGTGTTTGCAGCGTTGGAACCCAGCGCTGCCTGAGAGCGCACGCGCTGTCTCGGAAAGATCGGAAATCTAATTTGTAGACACGGGGAAAGGAGTTTGAGCGTTAAGTTTTTCAGGGTTTAGATGAAATTACCTACTCCAGAGAAGGCGGCGTTTATCGGATATCGATGACTCAGTTGTCGTTATTAAATGGCAAACTCCCTGTCAAGCAGACAGCGTGTGTTATTAGAAGGGATGAAACTCAAGGACAAGGCCTGATCCTCTCCGCGGAAAATATCATCTTGCTAGGTTTATCTGAATTTGTGTGGATTTCTAAAACATTCTCGGTTTCGGAAAACACTTATTCAGCGGTAACCGAGGATTCGGCCACAGGACCCATTTGGATCCACGTGATGATGACTGATGTACGACGGCACGATCTGTGGGGTCACACACATTGTCCATGATCTTGCTGCAGTGCTACAAATGGCTGAAAGGCAGCGAAATCTTATATTTCCTCATAATTTTGAAAAATGTATTTGCTACCCCACAGTATGAACAAATGAGTTGATGTTTTTTGGTTTCCAGGGTAACACTCGTGTATTGCACTCGTCAAGCACATCCACCGGGTGAAAGTTGCAGGATTTCCTCAGAGTTTTCACCATTTCCCCGGAGATGTTTTTGTTTTGTTTTGTTTTGTGCGAGTTACACAGTAACAAACACCCGAGCTCCATCGCGTGCGCTCACCTTTCCACCTCCCACCAGAATGAATCCATGAATTACACAGAGAGCGGTCATGAAAACGTACACGACTCCAACCCGGTCTGAGTCCGACCTCACAGTAAGGTCATGTGAACCTCACACCCAGCTCCCAATATGAACTCCTTTATCTCCCACACACACAAACACACGCCGAACAAAAGCCAAAGAGCGTCCGCTCGGCTGATGTTTATTTTTTACATTCCTTTTCGAGCTTCTTTTCTGCTTCCCCATTCACCTCTTCTTTGTTTGACATTCCTTCCTTTTTTTTTTTTTTTTTTTTTTTTTTACGCGCCTCTTAATTAGCCCGAGTGGTTTTTATTGCTCGGCAAATTAGCGTGGCTTTACGACGAGACGACGTGCAGGGTTGTGTTTCTCGTGCGCCGGGCAAAACTCAACAGGGAGAGGGGGAGGCATTTTGACAACAAAACGTTGACGTCGGGGGGCAAAGAAGAACAAAGGTCATGGTCCTCGGAATCCAGAGTCACTGATCCATCTACTGTTAAATAAAAAATATTCTACTTTACTTTTTTTCCTGGATATTTCTTCTTCCTTCAAAATAAAATATTCCGCCTTTTGCTCTTCAAAATGAAAGTCTCAACGGTTCTTTTCCAATAAACACACTCCCATCGGATCAGCTTTACCACTTATTGAATCATGCATTCGGAGAAGAGTGTGGCTCCAGAAAATGTCCAAATGTCTATCAAGTTTGTGAATCCATCTTTCCTTTTCTATCAGGAACTTTCTATTTGCGTGAATACTTTACGCAAATCCAATGTTAAGTTACCTGAGGGTTTACAAGCTATTAATAACAGCTTTGGCCGCCAACTCAAAAGAAAGGAGTGATCTTGCCGGATAATATAATAACAGGAGAATGACCCTGGAATAAATGATGCTGTTTATTTAAATCAATGAAGCCAACTTGCAAATGAATGTCTGGCATGACTAATGTTACAGCGAATTTCACCCGTGAGGTTCACGCAATCCAAACTCTGAATATCAATGATACGTAATAACAGCACAACTCCCGGCGTCAAGCAGTCACAGCGTCAGTGTGGATGTAGTTTTGTAAATATACCGTAGGATCACGACAGTCTGAGACGTACTGGTTTTAATGGGAAAACACACACATCTGAGCGGACCCCGGTGGGTGCAGTTCAAGTGCTGCTCGAGGGGTGGTCTGCGGCCAAAGAATAGTTCCCGGGACGATTCTTTCATCCTTGACGCTTGGAACTCAGTGAGGGGTCAGTCAAGGTCACCGGCCTCCACAATGTGAAGTCTCATACCACCGGTGAAGTTTGCAAGTCCAAAGTGGAACCGGGATGGAGGTGGGGGGTTGGGGTGGGGACAGAAGGACTTTTCCGATGCGCTGTTTCCCCAAAGCTCTCATGGCAGTCCGAGCTCTCGCTGAATGTTTGCCTTGGCTTTCAGGTTTGTCCGGGAGAGAATTTGCCGCTGGCTTTCGGAAAAGCGGCGTGTGTCTACGTTCCTCCTCCGGGGTCAGAAACACACCATGTGCTGTCAGCCCCACTGGCGATGTGGGGTCAAAGGTCAATCTCTTCCATAAAGGAAAACTTCCCCTTGCAGGAGAGAGACCCCCTTTTTCCTCTGCACGCTCTGGAACCTCACTTGTGCTCCATCCAGATCCAAACCGGGTGAAGCACAGTAATCGATTTCTCAGTTTACCAGTACGAGGAAGGAAGGAGGGACAGAAACAGGATGAGGAGGAGGAGAGGAGAGCAATAGCAAACATCTGAGTTTGGAAGTCTCAGTTCTTCAGAAAATATTGACATTGAAAATAGAGATATTCATGTCAGACCCAGTATTTTGAACTGGAGAGTATCTTCCCGAGCTGTGATTGGTCAGTGTTTTGTGTGACTTGGAAAAAGACCAGGATGCAGCACATTATGGAATAATTCTATTGTAGTCTTCCGCTGAGGTGCTCGAATCAAGCGCCTCCATTTTCCACCCGACAACCCTGTGACCAGGGAAACGCTGAATCACTTTTTTGACATTTTAAAAATGAACAAAATGAAACTTTCCATCAAACCGCTGTCTGCGGTGTAATATTCCGATGAACATTAGGTTTTTAAAACAACTTGTTTGTCTCCTCGTGACACATTGAACCTTGGTTCGAAACGCAATTCCCAATGTTCACATTCACTCATTCATTCCTTCGTTCATTATCTATACTTTCTATGTCAATCACAGGGCCACAAGTTAGGCTCTCAATGAACCTCCTGCATGTTGCTGTGAAAGTTCGTCGGCTGCGCGAGGATCAGTCTGAATCCATTTGACCAGACGCACCTGTGATTTAGGTGAAAGCAGATCTGCATCTCCGGCTTTTCTTGCGCTAACATTAGCATCCTTTCGCATTCGCCTTTTCAGAAAAGGCCATCGTTACTCCTGAACAAAGTGAGGACAACGAAGCCGAAGTGAAGTAAGGGAGTTGGCGACGCACGTAGTCGCAGGCCGGTGAGATTCTCGCACACCGCCTGTGGTCTCTGGCCTGAATTACACGCTTCTGTGCAGGGATTTATGTTTCCGGGGGAATTCAGCAGCCACCGTGGCCGCAGTGTTGGGGTTGCTTTTATTTCGGCCCGAACCAGCGTCAGAGATGGCGTTGGCTCACTGTCAAGGCAGAGATCAGAGCGGCTCTGGTTCAACCCCCGTGAGCACACACCCCTTCTACCCCCACGTACGAAAACGTCCGGGGGCAGCCGTGGGTCAGCCCTCTGCTCGTGATTTATGTTCTCCCTTATCAGACATAATGAGTGCTCTCACAATTAGTGGAGATACCCTATCGGACTGGAGCGCCGTACCGCCAGCAAAACCCAGGGTTTTGGTTTTATGACATCCGGCGAACTCGCTGTTGGAATTTAACTGCCGTACTAACACGCTAACACGCTAACACAAGCTGCAGGCTTGTGCAAATGTGCAAAAACAGAACGGGTGCAGGACGGAGCGTGGACCATGTCTCGAGGCATGTGAAGCCGTTCTACGGACGGACTTGTGAGGACGGACATTGAGCCTGTGCAGACAGGAGGAGGGAATAGGGAAGAGAGACTGACTGAAAATAAAGAGGAATCTTAAGTTACGGCACGCAGTCATAACATCTGAACCCGCACATGTGTTTAAGTCATACCGGAGGGTTCTCCGGACCCGCCCCGCTCGCCGCCGCAATCACAACAGCGCCGGCGTCCAGTCTGGAGCCGGCCAGGCCGACGTGTTCACGAGCACCCCTGGCAATGTCTGGAGACCCTCTCCTCGTGCAGGGACGCCTCGTGTTGGTGTTTGTTTTGAAATGTTAGGCCTTCTCGGTTCCATGGCAGATCAGAGCAGACTGAGGTTTTATTATCAAATCATAACAAGGAATGTTCGCTCAATATGTATCTATATCTATATCTATATCTATATCTATATCTATATCTATATCTCTATATCTATATCTATATCTATATCTATATCTATATCTATATCTATGTATAATCATGTTTCCCTGTACAATGACCTTCTTATTTTGCTGTCCACAGTGAAGCCAGATAGATAGCAAAAAAGTATATCTATTACTATCTAATGTATATCTATATCTATATCTATGTCTTCTGTATTAACCCGCTCTCACTAGATATATATACATAAATATGTATCTATATACATGTACTACATGTCTCCATCCATATCTCTGTCTATATCCATATCCATATCCATATCTAATGTATATATTTTTTTTCACCTATATGTCTATTACTGCCATCTCTCTATATATGTTTATCTCGTATATATACAGTATATAGTTTATATAATGCATGTGTCTGTATTTGTCTCCATAAAGACATCGAAAATATTTTCTCCGTCTCTATTTTGATATATCAATATATTTCTACGTCTGTATCTATATCACTATCTTTGTTTGTCTCTGTCTGTCTCTATGTATCTCTTTAAATCCATATCTGGTGCCATCATCTATCCATCTATCTCCCTTTAAGTGTGTTTTGTTTTCACAGTCTGTGATTGTGTTTGAAGGATTTATTTTTTACGTCTCAATTATTTACAGAGTGCGTTGTGACCGCAACAACAGCCAAAAGATACTGCTATACCGGCGTTGCAGAGGTACTACAGTACTATTGGAACCCGATAGGCAGTTCGTCGGGACGTAAGTTTCTAGAACAACTGACTTGACAGAATTTATGTTTACTGAGACGTCTTGTTTTTTATTTTTATAATTAAATCAACGGAAAAAGTAAATCCACACGAGAAGTGTTTCTGGTTGGGGATCTACGATCTCAAACTCAAGAACACGTATGATTCTGCTTTCCACGGGCGTTAATCACACAGGTGATTATGCTTTCGCAAATATGTGGACTCACCAGATCCTCATACCTGCCGCCAGTTGATTCTTCCCTGTCTGGAAGGCGAAAGGCGGCAGCCCCTGCGCCCGAGTCCATGAAGCCAATACAAGCTTCACGCTGTGAACTGACAGAGAGCTGTTTGTCATTTATTGCTTAAAACATGGCGAGGGAAGATTGGATTGGAATTATACTATCAATACTCAACCCGTTGCTAATTATAACCCTCTCCAACTGTGAGATTCTCCAGCATAATTACAAGAAAGCTTTGTTCACTTTGACCGGGATTAAAGAAATCAATTATTCAGATCACTTCTGTTGTTTTGGCATTCAGGATTGAAATCGGCGACGCGGGATGAGAATCCAATCTCGTCTGAGCTGATGCGGAGGGAATACAGATAAAGACGTCTCTCTCCGAGAGCCCCTTTGATTCCGATCAGTCAGAAAACTATAAATTGATAAACACGATTGTTTCTGGGCGGGGGGTTGATTTTCTCTGCGAGGCGCAGTTTATTCTCGATCAATCTCTGCCGGTAAGAGATTCAATGAACGTCCCCATTTCGGATGAGGAGACGGCGGGGGGGGGGGGGCACGGGGTCAGTTTGGAAAACAAAAGCATAAAAAAGGCCAGGTTTTTTCACATTGTGTCCCATCCTGCCAAACAACCACTTCCCGCGGGGGAAG